>JACXGI010006935.1:28063-39673 GCA_016801175.1 Esox masquinongy
GCTAAATAAGGTCAGGTCAGTTTTTATCTCACCATCGGGTCTGGGACAGGTAAGGTTTGGTCAACCTTGCCAGATTGGTCCCCAGCAGTTTCCAAAGGCATCAATCTCTGGGGGCAGAAGTGGATGTGTTGACAGCAGAATCGGGAACCAGGATCCGTGTGGATTAGACTCACATAGATTGGTGTCCCCTTACCTGTGCGTCCAACCTGTGTTGGACAACAGGGATCGGACATTAGTCCACGCCTCTGCACGCTACATATGTATTAGGGCTGTGAAAGCTAGCAAGCTGCTAGCAGGCTAACCTTCAGCAGTAGGTGCACATTGGGTGATCACGGCAACCATCTGCTGGTCAACTCCATGCATTTTAGTTTATATAGCTTGCGTAGTGAGTAGCGTTAGGGAGATTTTCATGCTAACTGACTGACTGAACATGAGGTAGCCTTTACTGTGCGTTATCAAGGTGCTGGTTGGAACAGTAAAGCGTTTCCTCTCTCTGGTGTGCTGGAAGTTCAGAGGTCTTGAGCATTGTGAGAACCTGTGCGTTATGAGGACTCCTGTATTGTGAGGACTTGTGTATTGAGATTACCTAAGCATGAAAAGATATTGAGCTGTCTGTCTCTGAAGATGAGTTTGCCGGCAAGCTTTGAGCTCCTGTCTCTGGAGAGGACATCTAGACAGCGTCACATAAACTCTCACCCTAAAGGGTCACCGTCAAATGGCTCTCCGTTCGCTATCAACAGGCCAATCGACATCAAGATGAAGAGATGGTATGCCTTTTCAGTGACCATTTGTATCTTTGGAAGATGTTGATATAGGAGTAGTAAGAATCTCTGTGGCAGCAGTGGGCTAAATGTAAATATTGTGTAAAGGGCTGTATAAAAGAGTTAGTCTTGAGTTAATACAAGCTTTATTTGGGCCTAGAAACACATGACATTTATGATTGCTATCTTGAAGTATATAACCTACTAATAAGTGCTTTGTTTAACTGTTTTATCCAATCAGAACCAAAAATAAAAGCTGAATAACAGCTCTAATATTGTAATTAAAGTAAATACAAACTGTCAGAAAACATGGTTCAGTCTCTAATTTTGATATCATGGATTGACAGTCAATTCATCCATAGATCTGTCTATGATTTTCAGAGTGGTTATATTTCTCAAACTTCTTACAGAATCTGTAGTGGGTTCTATGCTTTCCTACTGCTTAAATTATGACTTCATATGTGGTCATAGTAACCCTCTGAAATGGTAAAAACGATGAAAATGCCCTTTTTGTGGGCGTTTGAGATCCCCGGAATTTGAGCCTGTTTGGATGGGATGTTACTGTTACTGTTACTGGACAGTTAGCTAGATTGATTATTTTATACTAATATAGCAAACTGTTTAAATTTGAGGGTGTGGGCTCTAGACCATCTGCTAATTGGGCATGTGTATGTAAATGTTTTTGCATTTGTTTCCAAATGTCCACACAGACTGAAAATTGAAAGGTACGCTGTGAGAAATAATGTTCTATCTATGAATAAATGTAATTTGAAAAATTAAAAAAAATCAAAAATCCGGAACAATTTGACTGAGGAAACTGAATTCTGAATTTTAAAGGGCCTCCGTTGGAGTTTAACGTTCATTTACTGAGCTTTATTTGTTATATATAGACAGAAAAGTTTAAATACTTTCTCTTGTACATTAATGACATAGAAGAGAAGAATGTGACTAGTTTATAAAAAAAAAAAGCTTGGATCAATTCATATTTTTTTAAGTAGCTATCCGGTCCAAAAATGTTTGCACAAGGACTAAGATCCCCAGAAATGTTTAGACTGAGCACTATATAACATCTATCATTAACGTAGGTTGTTTCCTTCATATTGATGCTTGTGTAAGCTGGCTCTGTGTGGCTACTGTGAAGTTTGTGTGAGGATTTGTTGCTCTGTTAGGAATTTGTGAGAGGATTCTTTTGATGATTACTTTTAACCACTGAGTAGTTTTCACAGCTAGGAGGCTCCACTGCATTCCAGGTAAATTTAGGATGATAATACAATGATTTGGTCGAATTTTGCTAGGCGGATGTCCGCGAATGACAGAATGTAATGATGTGAAAATTATTTAAACCCTATATTCAATGGAAAATAGTGCCAAGACAACACAGCAAGAGACAAGGCCAAAAAACGATATTGGATGGCTGTGATCTTCGGGCCCGTAGGCGGCACTGCATTAAAAACAGACAAAATTCTGTTGTGGAAATCAAGGGCATAGGATCACTTGTCTGTGAACACAGTATGTCGCTGCATCCACAAATGCAAGTTAAAACTCTGCTAAGAAGAAACCATATGTAAACAAGATCCAGAAATGCTGCGGCTTTTTCTGGGCCCAAGCTCATTTAAGGTGGACTGAGGTGAAATGGAAAACTATCCAGTGGCCTGACAAATCAAAATTTGAAATTATTTTTTGGAATCATGGATGGCGAGTCCTCCGGACTAAAGAGGAGAGGGAAGACCCGGCTTGTTATCAGCGCACAGTTCAAGTAGCCAGCATCTGTGATGGTATGGGGGTGCATTAGTGCACATGGCATGGGTGACTTGCACATCTGTGAAGGCACCATTAATGCTGAACGATATATACAGGTTTTGGAGCAACATATGCTGTCGTCCAGATGACATCTTTTGCAATGCCAAACCACATTCTGCACATATTACAACAGCATGGTAAGAGTCTGGGTGCTAAACTGGCCTGCCTGCAGTCCAGACCTGTCACCCATTGAAGACATTTGGCACATTATGAAATGAAAAATACGACAAAGGAGACCCCGAACTGTTGAGCAGCTGAAATCCTATATCATGCAAGAATTGGAAAACATTTCACTTTCAAAACTACAGCAATTGGTCTCCTCATCAGTTCCCAGTGTTGTTAAAAGTAGACAAGATTCAACACAGTAATAAACATGCCCCTATCCCAACTTTTTTTGAAACGTGTTGCAGGCATTACATTTAAAATGGGCATATATTTTTCCAAAAACAATAATATTTTGTCAGTTCCTGACTGGGGTGCCTCTAGGCATCTCTATGCGCCTGGGGGCCACAGTCAGGGCCTGAGCACAGAGGTGCTTCTAGGCATCTCTGCGCTCCTCTTTTGATTGTCCCCAATTAGAGGCAGCTGTCCCGCGTTGCCTCTAATTGGGGGGGCCCTATTTAAGTTGCCCTTCTGGTTGTTTGTATTGAGGTTCATTGTGTTAAGTGTTTTACAGACAGTTTTTGGTTGGTTTATTTGGTTCCTGCAAAGTTTGGAAAAGAAGCACATTAAAGGATGTGTGTTTGCTCTGCTCCATGTGCCCTGCCTCGTCTCAACCGTGACACAATTTCTCTTTGTACTGTTTTCAATTAAATATTGTGATTAAATGATTTGCACATTTCTATTTGCATTTTAAGCGGCGTCCCAACTTTTTTGGAAACGGGGTTGTAGAAATGATTCTGTTATGTGGGCAGATTCATTAACATACATCTGACAGAAGTAGTTTGTCTCATTGGAATTGTCTTCATCTTTGCCCATGCTACATATACGGTCTGAGTCTGCTTCATTCATTAACATACATCTGACAGAAGTAGTTTGTCTAATTTCAATTGTCTTCATCTTTGCCCATGCTACATATACGGTCTGAGTCTGCTTCATTCTGTAGCGTCTTCATTCTTCAAGAGAGAAACATTCAACCGTGTGTTTATCTTGGTTGCTAATCCCATTTGCCTTTAATAGGCATAATAAAAGTGTTTTATTGGTAAGGCCATAATCAGGGAGAAATCCTAGTCACCCACAGTAAACTATGCTAGATGCAATATTTCCATCATTACTTGCACCTTATTTATAAGCAGAATTGTTTGACCTTGTGGCATGTCATCACCTGTACTGTACCAGACAATGATTACATTATCATTATATATCCCTCTAAATTCAGCATAACCCTTTCAGGATACTCATATTTTCACCATAGCTGTCCCTTACTCAGATGCCTGGTTAGAAAAGATCTCTCCTAAGTATCTCTCAAATGCCAAATGTAATCTCGCGTTTCAGTTCTGCTCAGTTCTAAGAGGCTTACCACCACTAGAGTTTTGTTGTGTCGGCTGTTTTTAGCGCTAACCTGGCTATGAAGAAGGAAACTCTGACTATAACAAGACAGCCTTATTTTAATTCAAAGGTGAACAGCCGTTTCATGATCAAACTATTCATATGACCAGGCTTCTCCAAAATCTCACATTGTCTCAAAATGACTTCACCGTGTCTGAGACGTATAAACAACAATTATAATCCCAATTAGGTTCAGGTTTTCAGCAGGTTGCTTGTGGAGGTGGGTGGACTGCTCTGTCTTTCAACTGGCTGGAATCAGTTGTCACTCTTTTTGTGTGTTCAAAACCAGGGTTCCCAACTTTTATCCACAAGAGATGCCTATTTTACAATTGATAAAATGTCCACACTATTGTGTACTTGTACAGTATAGTGGAATGATAGTGTTTAACAGCATTTACTCACTGGAAATTATTTTGGGTACACATCCTAAAATGCAGAATTTCTTTTCACCGTACAATATAGTCCAGGTTGTTCATTCAATTGTTAATTCTGAGGCATTAAAGGTGCTAACCAAACTAAATATTTTGTGATGTATTGGCCTATTTGTTTTTTGCTATTGTTGTTACGCTGCTATGCTTAAAATAATATTGTCTTGTATTGTTAGCCTACTAGCAGACATTCCCAATGATGATGAGAGACAAGAACCTCAATAAAAATGTTTTAACTAATATATACTGTTAAATAAATCTGTGGTTTGTGAGTCCATACTGTAGGACATCAAGCTAGACTAGTTACAATGCAAACACAAACAGAACAGTAAAACTAATTTGGAATCTTTGCTCAAGAAAAGTAATCTGTACTGTTAACTTTCACCCAACTTTTAGACATACTGCCTCCACTTTATTTTGTCAACCGTCATTGAATCCAATTAAGAAAAGTCTATGCCTTTTATCCTTAAAAGACACGCGCAATTCGCCCTGAACACCCAGGGTTTATGGTTTAGGTCTAACTAAACAAGGTGTGGATGTGTCGGTGTATGAAATTACGTGTGTCACTGCTGGGCCCGAGCAAAACCTAAAACACGCACACCCTGTAGCTTTCCTGGACCGGCTGGTGATGTTGCTAATGTGTACCAGGTAGGGAGGTGCGAAACCTACCTAAAGTGTCAGCCCTTACGCAATTCAAACGCTATTATTTGGATTTTTCCGGGCAGGCGGTTGCCCGGCAGAGGTCCTGAGTTGGGTTGAGTCGTGGTATGACCTGTGCCACGCTTTGTTGTCGTTTTTCTGAATGCCTTGTGACATGCTTAACACACGTTTTTCTTGTCGTGTAAAGCAGTGGGTAAATTAAGCAAACACTTAGATGTCGCATTGATATGTCTTTGTTTTACACAGCTTATATTCAAAGCTCTAAAACAAAGCTCCTCAAAGCACATCAGCAGATTATGTGCCACTCCCATGAAAGCTACTACTATTTGTGAACAGTGTGACAGAGGGGAAAAGCAAACCTGTTGGAAATCAACTGTTTACCTTTTCTAAGAGTACTTCTCGGGTACAGAAATGCAATGTATGAACTTTGTTATTAACCCAAAAAAACTCCTAATTTGAGTGTTTATAACAATAGAATAAGTTCTTACTAATTGGACTTGCCTGGATGCTATTTTTATTTGTCATGGAAACGATAAAAGGATATACAAAAAATAACATGATTGACTTAAGCATGCATGGGCCTCTGTTTGTTAAGAGCATGAGGGGAGAAACACTGCCGTTTTACCACTAGTTTACATCCAGTGGGGACTACTAGCTTGCAACCACATATTCTGCTGCTACAACATTGCATGACGTATAGAGACCAAGGCAAGCCCTGCAGTGAGCTCATTCACTAATGTACTTATAAAGGAAGGAGGGTACCCGGGCATTTGCATCAGAGCCAAAAGGAGGAGTGTCTTGTTGCAACAAGATTGAAAGAGAGAGGGCGATCGGGAGACACAGAGAGAAAGTGAGAGAACGAAAGGAAGTGAGATAGAGAGAGAGAAGTGAGACAGAGCTTTGGGCACTTTGCGATCTTCTCCAGGAAGTGCTACACAGTTAGTCAGCAGCCTTTTATGCCGACACACACCCAGCGTCCCCCTGCAGTCGGGCTTCTAGTGTCCTCCCCGAGGTCTGTCATGGAGCCTCCAGACCAGACGGTTTGGGCGTCTGGACTGTGCCCTTGGAAACCTGGGTCCCCTGGCCAGTTTTCGAGCAGGGGCGCTAAGCGAAAACGACTTCTGAAATCCTACAGGTAGGACACCTGACTGCCCGAATTACCAGGTCAATGTTGTGACTGTTCTGTCAGTCTAGTCAGGGACAGGCTGCAGAGCCGACTGAGATGTTTCTGCGAGTCACATATAGAAGTATTGATGAATGTGTGTTGTCTATGTCAGTTCGATGGAAAGAATATGACTGAGTGTTTCGGTGTCTTAATTAATTGTGCTTTTATGATGTACAGTGGAAATTTTTCCCTGGGGCTCGTCTCTCGGTGTAATCTGTCTTGAAAGTGTGAAGGTCTGTCATATGCTTCGTAAACGAAACGTGTACTAAACAGTGAAAACTGAAATAATACCATTTTGCTGTTTTTCTGTGACAGTGACATGGGCTCTAGCTATAACCTGTGAGGCCAGAAAATGTTCGAGCTATGCTGTCCAACAAGGTAGTTAAAAAAAAATTAAAATCCGTATAATCAGTTTGGAAGAAATCAATCTTTATTTCTAGTGTATGTAAAAAAAAAAAAAGGTAAATATATTATTTACCGTAAAATGCATTAAAATTTAAATGCAATGTTTTTCTTCTTCGTCTGGGTGGCTTTGTATTGTACCATAGGTCCTTGCCAAATGCTGTCCTCAGCTTCTTCACTTCCTAAGCTTCTGTATTGCACAGCTTAGTGAGGTGAGCTCTTAAGTAACACGCTGTTCTGACAAACGCTTACAACGGCCCGTAAAGGACGGCGGGTAGCCCAGCGATCAGAGTGTCGGACCAGTATCCGCAAGGTTGCTAGATCAAGTCCCAGTGCTGTACAACCCCCCCCCCCAAGTTGAGGGCGCCTCAGGGATGGTGGGATCTTCGAAAAAGACACTTCACACATGCGTGTAATTCGCCATGAATCATTGACGTTCAGGTGAATCTTATCCTTTTATGAGACGTGCTGATACCAGCGGTCTAAGTTATGCTCCAGCTTTTGTGGAGGAATGCATTGAAGCTGTAAAAAGTCTGAGTTTTTGTTGTCATTTCAGTCCAGAACCAAGATTAGGAAACAGTGGTGTAGTGGGTTAGAGCCTGGGGGGGGGGGTGCGCTCATTTAGAAAAATGTTATGGTAATATGAAACAACAATTAACTTTATCTGTATATTTTGTGTGGTTGACTGTGTTCTTCAATGACTCACCACAGAGAACCTTTTGGAAGCTCTCTAAGTGGCAATGTTCTCGACATGTGTGTTAGAAAAGTGTATTGCCGTTTGACTTCCTCTTAAAGAAGGGGGGAAGTGTGTGAACATGATGATTCTAATCTCAACTGTGTCACAGTCTGCGTCATACTACAACTACATGAGCAAACAGGTCTAGATCGGGGCTTGATGATTGGGATCTTGTAAATACTGAATGCATGCAGACACATTAGTAGGATACATTTGTCTTACGTTTTGTTTTGGTTTCACACTCTGTAAGATGGTCTGCTGAAGGTTATTGACTTAGAGTGAAATCATTGGTCCTGCTACCGGAGAACATTTCTGGTTGCTTCACGCTTAGCAAGATCTCAGAAAGTATGACCAATTGCTAGTTACAATGCAAGTATTAAGAGCAGATGTTTTCTTTGTGGTTGGAGAAATGAAGAAGTGTGTAATAGAGCAGGGGAGGGACGAGTTTTGAACCCATCCTTACTTCATATAATTTTTAAAGGGTTTCAGTCACACAAATATGGGAATATAAACACCACGTCCAACTTCATGAATTGTGAAGTCCAGAAACGCTTACATTCTGGATTTGCTTGTCATTAAAGTAGTTTTTATTTTTTTAAAGTAAGTTAAAACAAAAAACTTGACCAACAAAAAACTAGACCAAACCACCACCAAGGATGCTTGTGGCAACTATGGTAAAGAAAAAGCATGCTAGGTTTTTCTGCTAATATAATAAAATGACTGTTATCGCCACAAATAGGACATCTTCTGTATGAATAGTCTGCAGTTTCTACTCATTGAATATTCATTACTGGAACTTCCTTTACATGGTGAGAAACTATTTCAGCAACTGGTTTCGTAATGATTTCCAAAAAAATGTCAATGTTTCAAGATTAATGTCCCCTGATAAATGTTTTATTTAGTTTGTTATGGTCCCCATTAGCTATTGCACATGTAGCAGTTACTCTTTGTTGGGTCCACAGTAACATAAAACTTAAGACACAGGACAGAGTACAGAAACACTGTAGACAAACAACATACTTACTATTGATTATATTATATTAAGTTAAAAAACACAAAAAAATATTTGCAAGATGCAAATAATCAACAAAACTGTAACTTACACAACATTCATAGTATATATTCAATGCAGTTAAATTACAGCTGTAAGAAGAGGAGAGGTGCTATGATACAGTATGTTTTTAAAAATAATATTTTTATTTTCTGAAACATAAAAATGATGGGACAATACTTGTTCACCAGGACAGATTAACATATTTGTCAACATGATAGCTGACCGTCCAATTGTACCTTTTAAACTGTCTCAAGGGGTCCACTCTGTACACAACTCCAGTTCTGGCTGAGGTCTTAGAATAATGTTTTAAATCAAGCAGAGTAATTTAAGCGTAAATGTATTTGCTGTTAATCAACTATTGTGTCATCCCTTGTAGAGAGTGTCTGTGAAGTCCCTGGCTGTGGTCTGGGGCTGTCATGTGGCACATTGACAGTGGAAATACAGAAGTGCAATGGCCTAATATTTCTGTCCTAAGAGACACCATGATGAACATGTCTGATGTTAGAGAAGTCCCCATTGAAGAACACTCTCTGGGTCTGTCAGGATAAATCATGCATTGGCGGGTGATGTAACCTGCAAAACTGTTATTTTTCCCCCCGAATAACAAATTATGATCAATATGTATGCTGATGTGTGTGTGGTCCGTATGCTTCATGAAAGCATCTCTTTGGGGGAGAAAAACAGCATTGTTTTTGTTCAAAGACACATTTCTCGTGCGCCTGTTATAGCTGGCAGGCTGTGCTTTGTTATTTAGGTTGTGGTATCACCTTAGCTTCCTTCCACACACACCCCTTCACATGGATATCCCTGTTGGCTTCGGTTAAAGACACAGCAAACAAGGGTGGCAATGCGGTGTGCCACCATTCTTAGTAGTTTTCAATCAAGCTTGTCCACACCTGGCGGTTTATTATTGTCGACGGTTGACGCGTTTTTCCACCTCTTTCACACTGGCCTGGCCAACTGGAAAGCAGTCCTCTCTCCCTGCGAGATCCATCTGCCTGTACACCATCATTATCCTTCCTAATCCGTTCACTTTGGCAGCCAAGCAATAGTGGTAATTGAGAATGATGTTTGTAATGTCAAAACGATAATGCTGACTCAACATAGCTTTTTTGCTCTTTGACGGAGCTGATGAGGCCCCAAGCATCAAAAACAAAGCAGGTACAGCCTAGAGAAGGGGAACGATACGGATGCTTACTTATGCAGTGTTGTAGTCAATGCCACTAATGACTTAACTGGGAGAATGCCATAACTCTGTGTTCCAAGTATTTCCAAGTAAGATTCACGTCTAACCTTAATCCCAATGTGACCCTAATGTTACCCCACTCTAGGCTTAAATGCAGTGCTTGCGCACAGTATCTCCAGTGTTGATGCTTGGGAATGCCTAGAGTCTTTTTAATTGTATGGTAGCAGACAGCAGTTCACCACAAGAGGGCCACTTTGTCATCTTTTGTGACCATCACAACTGAAATCTAATCCCACTGTAGGGCCTCATTCCTGAGTTTGATGTTACTGTAGGTGTTCAGAAGTAACTCAACGCTGTGCTGTTAATTACGCATCATTATGCATAACATTATGATGATAATCCTATTCCCATCTGACATTAGGCCATATATATTTTACGTATATGTAAAAAGAAGGCTATAAAGGCTATACATATACAGCTCCGGAAAAATTAAATGACCACTGCACCTTTTTCTTTCCTTTCCAAAAAAGTTGAAAAGGAAAGTTTTGAGTGAGGAACAGAAGCGTTCAATTTGCAGTGGTCTCTTAATTTTAACCCTTCTGTTCCTCACTCAAAACCTTCCTTTTTGACTTTTTTGGAAAAGGAAAGAAAAAGGTGCAGTGGTCTCTTTTTTCAGAGCTGTATACAGGTGCTGGTCATATAATTAGAATATCATCAAAAAGTTGATTTATTTCAGTAATTCCATTCAAAAAGTGAAACTTGGATATTATATTCATTCATTACACACAGACTGATATATTTCAAATGTTTATTTCATTTAATTGTGATGATTAAAACTAACTAATGAAAATCCCAAATTCAGTATCTCAGAAAATTAGAATATTACTTAAGACCAATACAAAAAAAGGATTTTTAGAAATGTTGGCCAACAGAAAAGTATGAACATGAAAAGTATGAGCATGTACAGCACTCAATACTTAGTTGGGGCTCCTTTTGCCTGAATTACTGCAGCAATGCGGCGTGGCATGGAGTCGATCAGTCTGTGGCACTGCTCAGGTTTTATGAGAGCCCAGGTTGCTCTTATAGTGGCCTTCAGCTCTTCTGCATTGTTGGGTCTGGCGTATCGCATCTTCCTCCTCACAATACCCCATAGATTTTCTATAGGGTTAAGGTCAGGCGAGTTTGCTGGCCAATTAAGAACAGGGATAATATGGTCCTTAAACCAGGTACTGGTAGCTTTGGCACTTTGTGCAGGTGCCAAGTCCTGTTGGAAAATGAAATCTGCATCTCCATAAAGTTCAGCAGCAGGAAGCATGAAGTGCTCTAAAACTTCCTGGTAGACGGCTGCGTTGACCTTGGACCTCAGAAAACACAGTGGACCAACACCAGCAGATGACATTGCACCCCAAACCATCACTGACTGTGGAAAGTCTACACTGGACTTCAAGCAACGTGGATTCTGTGCCTCTCCTCTCTTCCTCCAGACTCTGGGACCTTGATTTCCAAAGGAAATGCAAAATTTACTTTCATCAGAGAACATAACTTTGGACCACTCAGCAGCAGTCCAGTCCTTTTTGTCTTTAGTCCAGGCGAGACGCTTCTGATGCTGTGTCTTGTTCAAGAGTGGCTTGACACAAGGAATGCGACAGCTGAAACCCATGTCTTGCATATGTCTGTGCGTGGTGGTTTTTGAAGCACTGACTCCAGCTGCAGTCCACTCTTTGTGAATCTCCCCCACATTTTTGAATGGGTTTTGTTTCACAATCCTCTCCAGGGTGCGGTTATCCCTATTGCTTGTACACTTTTTTCTACCACATCTTTTCCTTCCCTTCGCCTCTCTATTAATGTGCTTGGACACAGAGCTCTGTGA
>JACXGI010006936.1:0-39522 GCA_016801175.1 Esox masquinongy
AAAAGCCCTTCATCAATGAGAAGCAAAGAAGAGCCAGGCTGAAGTTTGCAAAAGACCATAAGGATTGGACCGTAGAGGAATGGAGTAAGGTCATCTTCTCTGACGAGTCAAATTTTCAGCTTTGCCCAACACCTGGTCATCTAATGGTTAGACGGAGACCTGGAGAGGCCTACAAGCCACAGTGTCTCGCACCCACTGTAAAATTTGGTGGAGGATCTGTGATGATCTGGGGATGCTTCAGCAACAACTGGAATTAGGCAGATTTGTCGCATGAATCAAGCCAAGTACAAGGTTATCCTGGAAGAAAACCTGCATCCTTCTGCTCTGACAATGTTCCCCAACTCTGAGAATTGTTTTTTCCAGCAGGACAATGCTCCATGCCACACAGCCAGGTCAATCAAGGTGTGGAAGGAGGACCACCAGATCAAGACCCTGTCATGGCCAGCCCCATCCCCAGACCTGAACCACATTGAAAACCTCTGGAATTTGATCAAGAGGAAGATGGATGGTCACAAGCCATCAAACAAAGCCGAGCTACTTGAATTTTTGCGCCAGGAGGGGCATAAAGTCACCCAACAGTAATGTGACAGACTGGTGGAGAGCATGCCAAGACGCATGAAAGCTGTTATTAAAAACCAGGGTTATTCCACCAAATTTTGATTTCTGAACCCTTCCTAAGTTAAAACATTAGTATTTTGTTGTTGAAAAATGAATATGAATTTGTTTTCTTTGCATTATTTGAGGTCTGAAAACAATGCATCTTTTTTTGGTTATTTTGACCAGTTATTTTCTACAAATAAATACTCTAAATGACATTATTTTTATTTGAAATTTGGGAGTAATGTTGTCAGTAGTTCATAGAATGAAACAAAACTGTTCATTTTACAAGCACATACCTATGAATAGTAAAACCAGAGAAACTGATAATTTTACAGTGATCTCAATTTTTTCCAGAGCAGTGTATACAGACTATATACATTAAACTATAATGATAATACAGTAAATAAAAATACATTATATAATAATGCACAGTATAATTTGATTAAAGGAAAGGTTAGGACAACCGATAAAGGTGTCTTAAGGCCTGCTTATAAAACCATGACTGTCTGTGCAGCCCTGAGGCTGTCATGAAGGGAGTTCCAGAGGTGAGGGCCAATGTAAGAAAAGGCACAGTCTCCCATTTGTAAGTGCTGGGTTCCTAGTTCATTGAGCAGATTGGCGTTAGACGTTGAGGGTGTGGAGGTTCATAGGGGGAGAGCAGGTCAGATAAGTAGACAGGTCAATCAATCAATCAAATTTATTTATAAAGCCCTTTTTACATCAGCAGTTGTCACAAAGTGCTTTTACAAAACACCCGGCCTTAAAACCCCAAGATGCAAACAACAGTAGTGTTGAATTTCACAAGGTCACAAGCAATTGATAGCTTTATAGACTAAAAGGATAATTTTAAACTCAAATCTTTGAGGGACAGGACGCCAATGAAATTAAGATCCTTGCAGCACTGTTTTGGATGACCTGTATTTTATTAAATGAATTTGCTGGCAGGCCCCCTAGTACTACATTCCCAAAATCATTTCTGGAGAAAACAAATGAATGGATAAGCTTTTCTGCATCAGAGAAGGTGAGAGAAGGTCTTAGGCTGGAAATGTTCTTAAGGTGAGAAAATTGTTGTACAGATATAGTTTGCATACCCTGGCAGAAATTGTGAAATTTTGGCAGTGATTTTGACAATATGACTGATCATGCAAAAAAAAAAACTTTTATTTAAGGATAGTGACCATATGAAGCCATTTATTATCACATAGCTGTTTGCCTCCTTTTTAAATCATAATGATAACAGAAATCACCCAAATGGCCCTGATCAAAAGTGTACATACCTTTGAATGTTTGGCCTTGTTACAGACACACAAGGTGACACACACAGGTGAAAATGGCAAATAAAGGTGAGTTTCCCACACCTGTGGCTTTTAAAATTGCAATTAGCGTCTGTGTATAAACAGTCAATGAGATTTTTAGCTCTCACGTGGATGCACTGAGCAGGCTAGATACTGGGCCATGGGGAGCAGAAAAGAACTGTCAAAAGACCTGCATAACAAGGTAATGGAACATTATAAAGATGGAAAAGGAAAAGTAACAAGGTAATGGAACATTATGAAGATGGAAAAGGATAAAAAGATATCCAAAGCCTTGCAAATGCCAGTCAGTATTGTTCAATCACTTACTAAGAAGTGGAAAATTCGGGGATCTCTTGATACCAAGCCAAGGTCAGGAAGACCAAGAAAGATTTCAGCCAAAACTGCCAGAAGAAGTGTTCAGGATACAAAGAAAAACCAACAGGTAACCTCAGGAGAAATACAGGCTGCTCAGGAAAAAGACAGTCTGGTTGTTTCAAGGAGCACAATACGACGATACTTGAACAAGAGCTGCAAGGTCGAGTTGCCAGAAAGAAGCCTTTACTGTGCCAATGCCACAAAAAAGCCTGGTTACAACATGCCTGACAACACCTTGACATGCCTCACAGCTTCAGGCACACTGTAATTTGGAGTGACGAGACCAAAATAGAGCTTTATGGTCACTATGTTTGGAGAGGGGTCAACAAGACCTATAGTGAAAAGAATACCATCCCCACTGTGAAGAATGGTGGCGGCTTACTGATATTTTGGGGGTGTGTGAGCTCCAAAAGCACAGGGAATCTGGTGAAAATTGATGGCAAGATGAATGCAGCATGTTATCAGAAAATACTGGCAGACAATTTGCATTCTTCTGCACAAAAGCTGCGCATGGGACGCTCTTGGACTTTCCAGCACAACAATGACCCCAAGCACAAGGCCAAGTTGACCCTCAGCACAAGGCCAAGATGACCCTCCAGTGGTTACAGCAGAAAAAGGTGAAGGTTCCGGAATTGCCATCACAGTCTCCTGACCGTAATATCATCGAGCCACTCTGGGGAGATCTCAGACGTGCGGTACATGCAAGACGACCAAAGACTTTGCATGACCTGGAGGCATTTTGCCAAGACGAATGGGCAGCCATACCAACTGCAAGAATTCGGGGCCTCATAGACAACTATTACAAAAGACTGCACGCTGTCATTGATGCTGAAGGGGGCAATACACAGTATTAAGAACTAAGGGTATGCAGACTTTTGAACAGGGGTCAGTTCATTTTTTTATTTTTTGCCATGTTTTGTTTTATGATTGTGCCATTCTGTTATGACCTACAGTTGAATGTGAATCCCAAAAGAAATAGAAGACGTGTTTTGCCTGCACACATTTGTTTTATTTACAAATGGTACATATATTACCAATTCTCAAAGGGTATGCAAACCTTTGAGCACAACTGTTTGTCTCATTTGGGCCATAAAAGAGAGAGTAGGGTAAAATTTCACACCCAGATTGGTGATGACTGAGGAGAGGGGAATTATGTGGCTGTCAATGGCAGGGCAGATGCTGGAGGAGTTGGTGATTTGCTGTGGGGTGCCTATAAGCATTGCCTCGGTCTTGCTGCTACTGAGTTGGAGGAAGTTGTTGCGTCAGCTTTGGTTTTAATCTACACCTGTGTGTCATCTGCATGGCAGTGTAATTGAATACTGTGATTTCTGAAGATCTGGACAAGTGGGAGCATGTAAGGCAAAAAGAGAATAGGTCCTAGCACCAACCCTTGTGGGACACCACAGGTTAATGTGAACCCCTCTGATCTTGCCTCACCGTAAAACACATACCACTTGTGGTTAGAGGTAAGAGCTGAACCAGTTTAAGGCAGTCCCAGAGATGGCAGTGTGCTCTCTTAGGCACTGGAGTAGAATGGTGTGATCTGTGTCAAAAGCAGTGCTGAGGTCCAGAAAATTCAAAATGGAGGGGGATCCTGCAACTGCAGCCATGAGCAGATCATTAACAACCTTCACCTATGTTGTTTCAGTACTATGCATAGGCATGAAGCCAGACTGGAAAACCTCAAAGCTGGTTAGCACTGAGCTGTGACTGAAGTGAAGTTGCCACAATCTTCTGTAGGACTTTAGATACGAATGGGAGTTTGGAAATAGGCCTGTAGTTTGAAAGAATGTCTGGGTGAAGGGACGGTTTCTTGAGCAAGAGGGAGATGGCTACCATCTAGAAAAGTGACAGTACCTGGCCAGTGTGCAGGGACTTGTTGAACAAACAGGCAACAAAATCAGTGAGAGTGGCTGAGCATTTTTAAAGTACAGATGTTGGAATACGGTCAAGAGGGCCGCTGGAAGATTTAATTTTTAATATGATTTCCGGAAGAGTAGCAGTTGTCACCAGAGCAAAGTCACTTAGAAAAGAAGCAGATATGGGTGGTTGGGAAGGAGCCTGAGGAGGATAGAATGTTCTCTCTAATGTTTAATTTATTCTTGAAGAATTCAGCAAATGTATTGCACTGTTCGGTGGTTGCATTGGGAGGGCCAGAGTCTGTACATTGGAGGAGGCGACTGATGGTGTTAAATAATGTCCTGGGATTACCTTTGCCATTCTTAATCAAAGAAGAGTAGAAACTAGAGTGGGTTGCTTGAAAAGCTTTAAAATAACAATTCTGGTGGCCTTTATAGGCGAGTATGTGGACAGTTAAGCCAGTGCTTCTCCACCGATTTGTTCTATCTTGCAGCCATGTGTCATCATGCGGCGCAGCTCCTCTGTGAACCATGGGGAAGACCGTTGGAATGATACTTGAAGGGATTTTATAGGGGCAAGAATGTTTAAGGTGTTACTCAATTTGCTGTTATACAGGTCATTCATCTCATCAGTGGTGGACTTGTGACAGTCAAATAGTAGGGCAGGCAGTACTGACTCCTGGAAGAGGACACCAAGTCTAGTTACTGAATTGAACAGTGTGCTTAGGCCGGAGTAATTACAGACAATATCACAACCCTATGGTCAGACACCTAACATGTACATCCAGGTCTGATGATGGGACTTCTCCAGCAATGATGAGGTCAAGTGTATGACCACGATTGTGTGTGACGGACGTTGACATGCCGTCTCATTTTAGGACAGTCCAGCACGTTCAGGCAGTCAGTGGCGAAGGAACATTTTGATGAATCAACGAGAATGTTGAAATCACCAAGGACAACAACATTGGACAAACTAGTGATTAGCTCAGAGAACTCCATTATAAATGAGACAGCATTTGATTTAGGAGGGCAATAGATAAGCATAACTACGAAAGGCTTCAATTTAAAAGCAATGCACTCATATAACAAGCCAGGTGGGACAGGCAACATTTTTAGGACAAAACAATCTTTGAGGAAAACAATCTTTGGTGGTCAGATCACCACCCATGCCATGTGCACGGGCCTTTTCCAGATAGTTATAGCCAGGAGGACATGTTCCATAAGGTACAGATCTTTGTGGACAGTGTTGTTTCTTGAACTATTTTCCTACCACCTCGTCTTCCTCGATGTTTGGCCTTTTCTGAAGGATTCCAAGCAGCACATGACATTAACTTTTTTGCTCACCAGCCACTGTGGCTAGTGATTTTCCAAAGTTACTAGCCACTCAGCACTTTCACAAGCCACCATTTTGTTGTTGGGGAATTACGTTTTATTTGATAAAATTTCACTATGGTGTGCTACATCTTAACCTGTCTTGTTCACTGGTTCAGTCACTATTAGGCAAAGGTGCTACCCCACCCTACCGGACACTCCCCTGTGAAATACTTTATTTAATGTGGCTACATAGTTGAAAAAGAGAACTATTATAGTGTTAAATCTGCCCTGTTGTCCATGTCCACTTGAGCAGCTAATGCATGCTACAATGTCCTCCCTAGTATCAACCAAAATATGATGTCCATCACTGTCCATGTAGGGTACAATGATTTTAAACTACAGCAATCTGAGCAACTCAAAGAGGACTTTAAATCACTGATTCTTACTCCGCTTCAATCGGGTAAACAATGCATTATCTCAGGTCCAATCCTGACTCCACACTACGGATAATTTCAGTGGTATATGCCAGCTGCATGCCTGGCTTAAGGGTTATTGTTGTTATTTTTTTGAGTTAATGTCTAATTATGCAAACCATCAATTACTGATTATCAGAGATAATCTGGACTGGCTGATGCCAGCATCGCTTAAATTAAAAGACATTTAGATAAGATTAGATTCAACTTTATTGTCATTGAACAAGTACAAGTACAGTACAACAAAATGCAGTCAGCATCTAACCAGAAGTGCAAATAGAAGAGGGCAGGAAATTTACAAGTATATTACAAGTGGAATGTATAGATGCGCAATGAAGGGAAATGCAGTATAAATGGCAATATTAAATGCGCAATTAAGGCAAATAGAGGAGGGTAGAAAAGTGTGATAATAGTTGTGCGGGTACAAATGGCAATTCTAAATGGCATTCTAGAGGCAAATTGAAGGAGTAAGGCAGCATATGTGCAACCAGGATGCAGAGACAGCAGCAATGAGGTCCCTAAGGTCGACATGCGCATGTAACTGTAAAAATGCAAGCATGACGGCAATTCTAGATGTGCAAAGAGGCAAATTGAATGTGCCCGGTGCATGTGCAACTGAAATGCAGGGGTAGCAGCAGTGAGGTTCCCGAGCTATACACGCGCCTGTAACAACTGAAAACTTCCATTATCAGACTTTGCAAGGCAGTGTCAGAGTTGTACAAAGGGAGTAGTGCAAGAAGGTCCCTGAGAGGCAGGGGGGTATGGTTAGTAATGGGTCACAGAATTCTCTGGGTCACAGAGTTAAGCAGGGTTACAGTAGATGGAAAGACACTGTTCCTGAGCCTGCTGGTGCCGGAACGAAGAGACTTGTACCGCCTGCCTGATGATAGGAGAGCAAACAGTTTGTGGAATGGATGTGAAGGGTCCCTGAAGATCCCGCACAACCTGCGCAAACACCGCTTGCGCTGGAGGTCTACGATGGCTGGAAACTGGGCACAGGTGATGTGCTGGGTGATATTCACCACCCGTTGCAGGGCCTTCCGATCTTCAGCACAGCAACCGCTAAACCACACTGTGGTGCAGTGAGTCAGAATGCTCGCGATTGTGCAGCAGTACAGTTCACAAGGATCTTGGAGGACAGACGGGCGTTCTTCAGCCTCCTCAGAAATTACAGGTGCTGCTGCGCCTTTTTGACCAGGGCTGAGGTTGTGGACACCCAGTTAGCACCCGTATGATACCCGTATGTGGACACCCACTCTGAGATGTGGACACCCAGGAATTTGAATTGGACACACTCCACCGCAGTGCCATCGATGAGAACTGGGGCATGACTGCAGCCTTTGTACTTCCTGTAATCCACAATGAGCTCCTTGGATTTCTGTGTTGAAGGCCAGGTTGTTGTCAGCGCACCATGCCGCCAGGCACATGAACTCCTCCCTGTAGGCTGACTCGTCATTGTCACTGATCAGGCCTACTACCACTGTGTTGTCTGCGAACTTGACAATGGTGTTGGAACTGTGTACAGGAACGCAGTCGTGGGTGACATTTGTAACAAACTAAATCCTACTCAACTAATAAATACACCTGCCCATCCTAATTTAAAGAGCCAGAAAAATCTAAATTAATAGACATTATGCTATCAAATACACCTCACAAATACATAGCTATTGGGTTTTTTGCAAATTACATCAATGACCACTGCCTTATTGCATGTATCAGAGACATTCAGCAAAAAAACCTGACCACCATATAGTTTAAAAGAGAAACATTTTTAAACATAATTTCCAAACATTTCTAAGAGCAAGACTTTAGCCATGACCTTTGTCACTCACAGCTTTTATCCACAAATTGCATAATGGACCCAATGTTAACATTCTCCTTCAACTTTTACCTCCATGGCTGATAAACACACACTGCTAAAGAGACATGGGGTAAAAAAACAAATCCTTGGTTCTCCTCTGATTTAAGAAAACACTTCCTACAAAAGAATAAAGCATGGGCCTTGGTGAAGAAAACTGATGCAACAGCTGATTGACTGTTTTTCAGGCAATTGAGAAATAAATGGACCATATGAATAAAAAAGGCAAAATCTAGATGTTTTCGTAATGCTATGACGGAGTCTGCCAGTGATCCCTCTAAAAACTGGAAAACCATTAACTTATTAAATGTGGTAATTCCTTGACAACCGTACCAAAGCAAAGAATATTGGATTCTGGGATCGTCAGTGACGGAACTGAAATTTGTGATTACTTTAATAGGCACTATATTTTTGCTGGTTCTCTTTTTGAAAGAAAAAGTAGCCAATGTAATCCTGACTGGTGTATAGCTTCAGCCCCTCGGCCCTCAGTGGAAGAGGAAAATACGCCGTTTCTTAATTTCCAAATATTCACAGAAAGGGAGATCTTATCTGCATTATCTGCAATAGAATCTAAGAAATCTGTGTAAGCTGACAATCTGGATGCATATTTACTGAAGTGTGCTGCTCGTCAGTTATTCTGTTGCGTTCATTTTACCGTAGCGTCGGGTCACGGCAAAATAATTTTCTGCCCTGTTAAGAAATTAATAAATCAAAAACCAAAATATTTTGTTCAGCAAATGATTTGTCGGGATACAACATCTTAAGGGTAATTAGCTCATTGTGCTATTTTCTGCATGCGATTTGAGAAACACAGATTGTACTGTCATAGCAATCGGAGCCACCAATACGCTCTACGCAGACAAGCCTTAGAAGATGCACAGATGTCCAGATTACCACGTTTGAAAAAAGTCGTTCTCCCTGTGAGCATCGTGCGCAAAACACCTCGTTCTCCCGGTGCGCGAAACAAATTATTTTAGAGTGTATGCCTCTATAGAAGTAAGGAACTCGAGATCACCGGAGGAAGGCATGTTGAAGGTACCAGACGTTTGCTTGCTTGACTACGTTAATTAGCTAACTTTTCAGTGAAAACACCACTTATTCTCACCTTGTTTAGATGTAGTGATCAATATTGCTGCCACAACTGTATCCCCAGCTATACTGAGAAACATAATAACATTATTGATTAGGAGAAAATAACTAGCACCATCTTTAAAAGTTTATGCTCTGTGTTTTTTTATAAGAGTATGAATTACTTAACTAGACAGGGAAGAGACAGAACCTTGAAAGTGAGAGACAGAATGGTACAGAGGAGAAAGCAAGCAGGGGACATGGACGAGGAGAGCAGGTCAGAGTGTAACAGAGGAGAAGAGAGAGCAGAGAGCAGAAGAAAAACGTATGGAGATAATGGAAGAGAAATTGAGAGGAAGAAAGTAAACAGAGGGAACAGGAAGAAAGGTGAGAGGAAGAAAGGAAAGAAGAGATGGAGGGAAAGGAGGAGGGCATCTAGCTACCTGCATGTGCCTCTCCCTCAACTGCCCCACCATCATTGCTAGTGCAGTAGCGACACACATCTTCAATCAAACACTAGTCGTAGGAAAGATTCCTAAAACTTGGAAAACAGCTTTTGTTATACCACTCAATGAAGGTGATGGTAGTGAACTGGTTAATTATCGGCCCATCTCCTGCATGCCTGCGTGGCAAAGACTCTAGAGTCATTGGTGCATAAAGAACTACAATCATTTTTAATCATTAACAAAACCCTTTCCAGCATTCAATCTGGTTTCATACCAAAACGCAGTACCACTATGGCCACAGTACGTGTTGTAAATGATATTGTTAATGCCCCAAGTAAGTGCTGCGCTGCCATGTTTGTAGATTTGTCTAAAGCCGTTAACACTGTAGACCGTGCGATACTTTTGATACTTTTGTTGGTTTGATGACTATCTTAAGGATAAAAGTCAGGCTGTTAGAGTGGAGGCACCCAGTCGGAGCCACTGGAGATGGTTAGAGGGTTCACACAAGGTTCTATACTTGGTCCATTACTATTCACTCTCTACATAAACAATGTTGGTGATGAGATAAGAAAGAGTGAAATTCATCTATGCTGACGACACTGTCCTGTACTCTACTGCTTTGACGGCTGACCAAGCATTGCAGCTGGGGAAAGATTTTAAGATATTACAAGAGCCTTTTTACAACTTAAACTGGCTTTAAATGCAAAGAAAACAAATTTGATTAATTTCAATAGGTCCAAAATGCTGGTTGAAAATACACTTGCACTCACGTGCTTAGATGGCTCTAAAATTAATCAAGTCTCTGCATAGAAATACTTAGGGATATGGGATAATAGAAATAGAAATACTAGAAATACTTAGGGATATGGGATAGGGATAAACTGTCTTAAAATACATGTTGATGAACTCTGTAAAATGCAAAAGCTCAAACTAGGCTTCCTCTACAGAAACAAAACATGTTTGCCCTACACAAATAGATGCTTCACAGTGGGGATGGTATTCTGTTCACTATAGGCCTTGTTGACCCTTCTCCAAAAATAGTGCTTATGGTTGTAACCATAAAGCCCTATTTTAGTCTCGTAACTCCAAATTACAGTGTGCCAGAAGCTGTGAGGTGTGTCAAGGTGTTATCGGGCATATTGTAACCGGGCTTTTTTGTGGCATTGGCGCAGTAAAGGCTTCTTTCTGGCAACTCGACCATGCAGCTCATTTTTGTTCAAGTATCGTCGTATTGTGCTCCTTGAAACAACCACACCTTTTTCCAGAGCTGCCTGTATTTCTCCTGAGTTTATCTGTGGGTTTTTCTTTATAACCCAAACAAATCAAGCAGTTTTGGCAGAAATCTTTCTTGGTCTACCTGACCTTGGCTTGGTATCAAGAGATCCCCGAACTTTCCACTTCTTAATAAGTGATTGAACAGTACTAACTGGCATTTGCAAGGTTGTGGATATCTTTTCATATCCTTTTCCATCTTTATAAAGTTCCATTACCTTGTTACACAGGGCTTTTGACAGTGCTCCCCATGGCTCAGTATCTAGCCTGCTCAAGTGGAAAAAGGAATAATATACATAACACTGTACATAGCAGAAGTTTAAAAAGATTACTGTAAACTAGCAGCAATATTGGTAGTAGAACTGAATATTGTAGATATACCAAGGATTGCAATAATATACATAAAAAATGTAAACTAGCATCAATTTTGAAAGAGTAGGATGGGGGAGTATGAACAGTATGGTAATTCACGTTGCCTGATAAAAAGTCCTGGACAGAATCCCCTTCCTCAGCCTCTTGGTTACGTGCAAATATATGTTCTAAAATGTTTTGGGTTGTAAACAACAGCTATCTTGCAAAACAAAACCAAAAACTGCGTTGGTAATTCCCAACGAAGCTGTGGCTAGGTTGTGCGCCATTGTTGTTTTCCTCTCCAAGTCATCATGACCCCAACCCCTTCATCATTCCTACGTCCTAAAGGTCATTTTTCCAGCCGTCATGACATAGAAGCGCCATTTGTGATTGGGCAACAAGGATCAGACCTACAAACGGGATAAGATGAATTCCCCATTACATGGAAGTGCGTCAAAGTGGCAAATTTTGGTGCAAATCTGCTTTTGCCTCATAAAGGCTGTGATACCCATTGGAACACAAACTACACAGGGATCGCTTCATTAGAATGTCTAGATATTAGCTAAAGAAAACCGTAAGATTCTAGCGATTACCGTTCTGGATATCTATAGAAGTGCACATGGTGCACTCCTTCCACGCTGCCGCGGATCGAGACGTTAAATTGTTAAACCGCTGGATGCTACTTATCATTGGGCACTGAGGAATATTACGGGTGCTAACTACAGAACTCAACACTAGGTTTACATCAAAGTTTAGGCTGGACTTCGCTGTCCTTGAGTCGAGAACAACATGCTCTCGTGTTTGTCTATAAAGCACCTCCAAATAAACTACTTTCCTATTCATCATCACTTATCAACATTAGAAATACACCTCATAAAATGAGATCAAGCCTGGATTACACTTCAGGACCCTTCAATCTCCACAGAATTGGGTATGACTGCAGACCAAACTTAAGCTTGGGACTCTTGTCCCTCTCGCCCATTTTAAACATTTGTTGGATGATTTTTCTTTGTGTTGCTCGTAACCGTTTTGGGTAATGCAAGATCATACACTACCAGGGGAATAACCTCCGTGTAAATGTAACAATCTGCTGCTGTCCTTCTGTTAACTGTGATTCGAGGTACTGACAAAAGCATAGGACTTAAAAAAGCTACATGGACAGTTAGGTCCAGAAATAATTGGAAATTGACAAGGTTTGTTATTTTGGCTGTTTACCAAAATGTGTGACAGAATTGCATGTCACATGTCACTACTTTTCAGGAGAGCCGGTTTTAAGAAGAAAAACATGTTCTGGGACATTGTCTTTTTTGCAGAAATGCCTTCTTGAAGATGTGAACTTTCATGTGACTTAATAACAAACTAGTATGAAAAGAGTAAATAAGAATAAAATTTAAAACTACAACCCTTGTTTAACCAGCGGAAAATACAGGACTTTTCCTTCCATTTGCTGAGATAATCAAGGGGCTGGACATGCTGACATACTGAGTTCTGATTGGTCTATCATGTAACCAGCTTCCGTCATAACGCGACTGCTTGGTCAGTAAATCATTGTGATCCCGGGATTTTCAAAAATGAAAAACTGCAATCGCATTGCGACAGCTGTGGATCACATCGCTGCCCTGAATTTTGCTGGTGTTATCAACAAATCTGAAGTTGTGAGATACTACTTTCTGGAGTACAAAGATGTCATGACTCAGAAGATGAACTGGATGACGATGAGGAAATTCCAGACTTTGATACTGTTCAAAACGTTCAGGCAAAATTGAGGCATTTCATTGCAGTGCCAATGGTGGAAAGATAACGCTAGCTCTTGTATAAAACAACGGTCCACAGATTATATTTACATGAAAAGGACAACCATAGCAGTAATTATAGCGACAATGAAAGATGCATAGATTCTTGGAGTATTGAACGCCTTGAGTGTGAATGATAGCGAAGACGCATTGTAAACAAGGTCAACAGACTAAACGCTAACAACAAAGAATCAGAGGATATATACATTTTTCAGTCTGCCGCGAAACATTCCTACATGTATACGGGTAAGTGTAATGTTTACTAACTAGCTACAGATGATTCCTTTTCAATAAGTTGTCAAAGTAATTTGTATTGCTTGTTATCTAGCTATAACAACTGACGTTACTTTTAACATTAGATAGCTAGGTAACAACATTAAACAATTCCTGGTTTCTAGCTTGTGTGTGATTATGCTTAGCTATTATGTTTGCATAGTCTTCAGAAAACTGAGCAAGTCACTTAGTTTGATAATAAGCTACCTGATTGACCGGTCATTCATCCAGGTTTGTGTGATTATGGCTAATCTATAATCCTATAAGGGCTCAGTGGCTTGTCCACCGGCACTCAATCTAACTGCACTTACATTGCTGCTACTATTTATTATGAATCTTACTGCTAAGCTACTTTATCTTTCACTGTACTGTTTATACCTGATGTATCAAGTCCATGTGAAAAAACATGAATTTAATTATATTTTATTTGGTTTGATGTAGTATGTATGTGTTTATGAGACCAACCAGACCAGTTTGGCACAAGGCCAGTGTCCCCATTTGAATACTTAAATAGATGGGTGGGGTTAAGGCCTAAGAGGGTGTGAACTACACTGAATGGGCGTAAACAAAGACCAGCTCACTGGCAAGTGTGAATATTTCAAGCCTCTTCTCAGAACTAAGTAGAGCAGATTTTCAACTTTTAAAGCAGCATATCTTTCCCATAACTTTATCAAACAGTATGGTATTATATACCATTACAAAACTGTGAATCTGGACCTTTATAAAACAAAACGTCAAAATTTCACGATAGGACACCGTTCAGGAATTCTGTAACACATGGACAATTGATTCAAAAGCTGTTTCATGGATAGATGAGGGCTATTCCTTCGTTATTTCATCAATTAAGCAAGTAAAAGGTCAGGAGTTGATTCCAGGTGTGGCATTCGCATTTGGAAGCTGTTGCTGTGAACCCACAACGTGCAGTCAAAGGAGCTCTCAATGCAAGTGAAAAAGGCCACCCTTAGGCTGCAAAAAAAAATATTATCCATCAGAGAGATAGCAGGAACACTAGAAATGGCCAAATCAACAATTTGGTACATTGAGAAAAGAAGAACGAACTGTTGAGCTCTGCAACACAAAAAGGCCTGGACGTCCATGGAAGACAACAGTGGTGGATGATTGCAGGATCCTTTCCATGGGAAAGAAAAACCCCTTCACAACATCCAGCCATGTGAAGAACACTCTCCAGGAGGTAGACATATCATTATCCAAGTCTACCATAAAGAGAAGTCTTCATGAGAGCAAATAGAGGGTTCACCACAAGCTGCAAACCATTCATAAGCCTCAAGAATAGAAAGGCCAGATTAGACCTTGTCAAGAAACATCTATAAAAGCCAGCCCAGTTCTGGAACAGCATTCAGATGAAACTAAGATCAACCTGTGCCAGAATGATGGGAAGAAAAAAGTATTGAGAAAACTTGGAACAGCTCATGATCCGAAGCATACCACATCATCTGTAAAACACGGTGGAGGCAGTGTGGTGGCATGGGCATGCATGGCTTCTAATGGCACTGGGTTACTAGTGTTTATTGATGATGTGACGATGGGGTGAAGCACCTGGATGAATTCTGAAGTGTACAGGGATATACAGCTCCGGAAAAAATTAAGAGACCATTGCACCTTTTTCTGTTTTTCCTGAGCTGCATTGTCTGCTCAGATTCAGCCAAATTCAGCGAAGTTAAATGGACGGCAGTTCACTTTACAGATGGACAATGACCATACTACGAAAGCAACCCAGCAGGTTTAAGGCAAAGAAGTGGAATATTCGGCAATGGCCGAGTCAATCGCCTGATCTCAACCCGATCGAGGTTTCATTTCACTTGCTGAAGACAAAATATAAGGCAGAAAGACCCACGAACAAACAACAACTGAAGACAGCTGCAGTAAAGGCTTGGCAAAACATCACAAAGGAGGAAATGTTTGGTGATGTTTATGCATTCCAAACTTCAAGCAGTCATTGCCTGCAAAGGATTCTCAACAAAGTATTAAAAATGATTTTATTTATGATTGTGTTAATTTATCCAATTACATTTGACACCCTGAAACAAGGGGACTGTGTATGTACAGACTTACAGGTTCTTGTATTAATGCAAGAAAACCCTTCTCATTTTATTGTAATTGCTTTTCAAAATGCACGAGAACATGATTTATGTAATGGAAGAATATCAGCAGAGATAAGCAGGGTAAGAGAATAGAATATTGTCAATTACAATATAAATGGAAATTCAGTTCCTAAATGTCATCATGAGTTGGGTTTGCATTGTATGGATATAAAAAAAAGAAAGAAATTCCCTAAACTCTCTATTGCAAGAATGCTATCTTAAATTATGAAAAGCTAATAAAAAGCACATCTTTAACACTAGAACCGCCAGGCCTATTTTACCCCCTAACGCCGCTTGGCGTCATTAGCATACGAATCGTCCCTATTAACATGGACATTCTCCTCCGCAGCATCACCATCCAGCCAGAGCATCAGTTCATCTACTGGGTCGTTATCAAACTATATAGAATATTCTAAAAAAAATAATGAAATACAGAATTTGTTTGTTTTAAATGGTTAATGAATTTGAAAAATACAAGAATGTGTTTGTACTGAAGGTCTCATGATACTAAAAAAACGACTAAAAAAAGAATACGGAGAAAAAGAAGAGGTCCGAAATGAATAGGCGATGAACCGCAGTAGTGGGCTATCGGGTTGATTTCTACGCCAATGCGCAGCTCTAGTCTCCTAGATTATTGGCATATAGGATTTTTCTATAGGTGACATGAAAACGTTATCGAAAAAACGAGAGAAGCTATTAGAAAAAGATGAGGTCTGAAATGAATAGGCGGTCAACCGCACGTCTTTGCAGGTCTCTCCCGCAGGTTGTAGTGGGGCTATCGGGTTGATTTCAACACCAATGCATAGCTCTAGTCTCCTAGATTATTGGCATATACAATTTTTCTATAGGTGACATAAATATGTTATCGAAAAACCGAGAGGAGCTATTAGAAAAAGAAGAGGTCCGAAATGAATAGGCGGTCAACCGCACGTCTTTGCAGGTCTCTCCTGCAGGTTGCAGGTTGTAACTCAATAGCAGGGGCTATTGAGTTGATTTCAACGCCAAAGCATAGCACTAGTCTTCTAGATTACTGGCATATCAGATCTTTCTATAGGTGACATGAATAAGTTATCGAAAAACCGAGAGGAGTTATTAGAAAAAGATAGAAACGAGATATTGCTGGAATTTCGTTTTGTGAATAATTATTTAGCCTAATACATTTGTAAAATATGAATCTTCAGTAAAATAAGCAGAGAAAATTCAAAGAGAGACGATAGGATGTGTGGGCGATTTAGTTTCTCTTTCCCTCCTAAAATAATGTAGATTTACATTTTCGATTTAAATTTGATGAAATATCCTACACAATAAGCTGAATCTCCTATTGAAAAACAGTAACACATGGTAAGTAGCTATATCATTTGTATTATGTTTCAATAATAGCTTAATTAAGTTCATTCATCAGGGAGTATCGCGCACTCATCCATTGACGTCATGCATTCAGTGAGGGGTGAATAGCGCCTGGGTACCATTTGGGTACCAATGCTAAGTGGTGTGGGCTGTTGGCGGATTAAGTAGGAAAACAGGGTAAAAAAAAACAAACAGGTAAATCATCTCTAAATCGTTTTCTGTTCGTCAATTTAGAATTCTGACAACGGAACAATGTAACATACGCCTATTTAGGAAAAGTCATGGAAGAGGAGGGTGTAGCTTTCAAAATGGCAGTTTTATTTTAATTACAAACTCAAACGCCAATTGGCGTAGACATTTGGCGGTTCTAGTGTTAAACGTTTTCTTCTCAAAGTGCTGAGGTACTGTCATTGTTGTGTTTGTGCGTATGCACACAAAGATATTAAACCAGACAACACAGCTTTGAAACCCACTTTCGCCCGCGCACTGCCTCGCAAGAAGAGGTGCACTGCCTTCACATGCTGTAACTTTGTAAAAATGTACAGTTGCTGCTGACGAGAGAGTAAGACAAGTCTTGGCTAACAGCGAACATAAATGGATAGACACAATGAAAGTTATGTTTTTCTTATGTTTTCCAGATACATAATTACTGTGGGTTACCTATTGTGAAGTTTCATGCTTTCTGGTTTTTTAGGTACCGAGGTCTCAAAGACAATGAATTAAGGGACCTTCTCCGGGAAACAAATCCTCAACTGGCCGAGACACTATAAGCTGATTATGATCATTATATTTTACCTTATACATCAACCAATACGATCAAAATAAACAAAAGTTTACTTGATTTACCTGTGAATAATTTTAGTGTGGTGTACTTTTTATATTTATTATTTTTATTTTTTTAGAGCCTAATAAACTAATGAAAATACTGTATCCTGTGTTCTTTGAAATAGGTTTTTTTTTGTGTTCTAATAAGACGTTCAATACAAACTAGTTCTATAATTTATTCTTTATTTAGACAATTCTATATAGTTTGATAGCGACCCAGCAGATAACCTGATAATGTGGCTGGCTGGTGATGCTCTGGAGGAGAACGTGCATGCCAATAGGGACAATTCATATGCTAATGATGCCAAAGGGCACTGCCATGGGCGGATACTGGGGGTCTGAAAGGCCTGCCGGTTGTAGTGTTAAAAGCTCCAACAGACTGGATCATCATGAAGGGAGATCCAAAAGTCTGGTGTGTGTGTGGAAAAGACTTGGTCCCCCATTGCGCAGACTTGATTCCGGGATGAATATATCAGTTTGGTTTATCAATGGGGTATCAATGGGTAAATTGAAACAGAATGTAGGCCTAGACTTGTATAATCATTTATTGTTAGGTCTAGGCTAGAGAAATATCAGGATGTTGGCATGGGAAATGGGTTACAGGTAAGCTCATCAGTGTTTTGGAACAATGATGATAAAATTACAGGTAGAGGAAGAAGGAGAATGAGAGGAGGTGCATGAGGGAGAAGAAGATGCACAATGATCTCTAATGAAATTCGTGACACTGTACTGACACTGCATGTTCTTGAATATGGTAAGACAACGAGGGAAGTCGGGATGACAGTACAGTGAAACCTGTGCCATTTCACTGTTGCATGACATGTCCAGACTCAAAAAATTAAGGGAACACTTAAATCACACATTGGGTCCCGATGAACGAAATATATTAAAGATCAAAATCTTTACTGCACATTGTGCAATTCATTGAAAACAAAATGTAACAACAGTCAGTATACAATCAAAATCACAAGTTGTTCCAACTTCCAACTCATAACGTGATTCAATAGTGTGTATGGCCCCCACGTGCCTGTATGCACTCCCGACAACATCTGGGCATGCTCCTGATGAGACGGCGGATAGTGTCCCGGGGATCTCCTCCCAGACCTGGATCAGGGCATTAGTGAACTCCTGGACAGACTTTGGCGCTACCTGGCGGCGTCGGATAAATCGATACATAATGTCCCAGAGGTTCTCAATAGAATTCACGTCTGGGGAACGTGAGGGCCAGTCAATGGCATCAATGCCTTCGTCATCCAGGAACTGCCTACACACTGGCCACATGAGGCCAGACATTGTCCTGCACCAGGAGGAACCCAGGGCCCACTCCACCAGCGTAAGAATTTCATCCCGGTACCGAACAGCAGTCAGGGTACCATCGGCTAGACCCTCCAAGGAAATGCCTCCCCAGACCCTCACTGACCCACTGCCAAACCGGTCATGTTGGATGATGTTGCAGGCAGCATAACATTCACCACGGCAGCTCCAGAATCTTTCACCTCTGTCACATGTGCTCAGTGTGAACCTACTCTCATCTGTGAAGAGAACAGGGCACCAACAGAAGACCTGCCAATTCTTGTGTTCTCTGGCAAATGCCAATCAAGCTGCACGGTGCTGGGCCGTGAGCACAGGTCCCACTAGGGTACATCGGGCCCTCGTGCCACCCTCATAGAACCTGTTTCTGACAGTTTGGTCAGAAACATGCACACCAGCAGCCTGCTGGAGGTCATTTTGTAGGGCTCTGGCAGTGCTCCTCCTGTTCCTCCTCGCACAAAGGAGCAGATACCGGTCCTGCTGCTATGGGTTGATGCAGTTCTACGGCCCTAATCAGCTCTCCTCGTGTAATGGCCCGTCTCCTGGTATCTCCTCCATGCTATTCAGACTGTACTGGGAAACACAGCAAACCTTGCGACAGCACATGGATGTGCCATCCTGGAGGAGCTGGACTACCAATGCAACCTGAATGACCTCCAGGTACCGCCTCATGCTACCAGTAGCGACACTAGCAAAACGCAAAACTATAGAACAATCAGTCAGGAAGGATAAGGAGAGAGCAATTGTCTGTGGCCACCACCTGCAAAACCATTACATTTTTGGGGGTTGTCTTGCGGTTGCCTCTCCAGTGCACTCATTTGCACCAAAACCGGTGATGTTGATTCACAATCGCTTATGCTTCCTAACTGGACAGTTTGAAATCCCTGAAGTTAAACTGACTTGTTATACTGTGATGATTACATGTTCCCATATTTTTTTTGAGTAGTGCACATACTCAATCTTATAGTTTGTCGGCCTGCCCTTCAACCTTGCGCATCTAGATTCTTACTGTTAGTTCTTAATGATTTACAGAAAGGAAAGACAATGTGGGGGATGACCAGTTTGGTCAAAAGGACAGACTGCAGAGAGGGAGTGGAAAGAGATGAAAAGAGAAACGAAGAGGAGAGAGCTAGAGAGGAAGAGAGGGTTGCAGAAGAAAGAAGAGTGAGGAGAGAGCCAGAGGGGAAAAAAAATAAAAAAAAAAATAAAAAAAAAATAATCTTATGTCACAACAAGTCCTGTAAAAGCTTTCAAGCCGGCGCCTGGTAAGCGGCAACAAATGAAAAAGAAAAAATATTAAAATAAGTGATTCTCAATATTTTGTAAAATTAAGTTAATAAATACATAAAAATCTGACTCATCCGTTTTCATTATTCATTTACACATTCAGTATATTTTAAGTTATAACATCAAGGGTCAATAAAATGGAACATGGTGCAATTTAATGGAAAAAAGTAACTGCATTGAGTAAAAAGTAAATTCAGTATACTTTAAGGTATGAAGGGGTCATTTTAATGCATTTGGCGTAATTTTATAGATTTTACCCCTTATTCCACAAACTACCCATTAAAAACTATGAATTTGCACCTTGGTTAAGATTAATCTCCCTTAAATAACCACTTGAAAACCCGTGAAACTACACCTTAATTATTAGACTATAAACTATTAAAATGTAAATTAATAGCATTTTGAGGTAAAAAATAAGGAGTTTTGTTTCATAGTGACATAAGAACGATTTGCCCATACCCCCAAGCCTACAGTTTTAGCTGAAGAAGCAATAAGTTAAACCCACGCAGCAGCAGTACTGGAGACAGCGGCTAAAACAGCTGGACCACCCCAGACAACCTTAGTCAATGTTTATGAGAAGCAGACAACCTCGAGTCAACACGATTCTAGTGGAGGTCTATTGAAATTAAAGCAACGAATATCGCTGAAAAGCTAAAGGTTTGCACCCCTGAATAACTTACACTTTCTTATAAATAACTCACCTGATTCTTGCCCTTCAGCATGAGGATGTTGGTGACCTTGCCGAACGGTAAGCCCAGGGCGATAACCTCTGTTTCTGATACCTCGCTGGGAAGCTTTCTAATGTGGAGAACTCGGGATGGCGGACTCTCCATTCTATCCTCCACTCTTAGTTTTTTACTGGTGTCATTGCCATTAGCTATGAAATCAAAGGTCAAAAATTAATATTTAATGTACAGCCTTTAAAAGGTGTCAAGGATCGTTCATCTTAGGATATCAACTGTGTTATTTATATCTTTGGATGACAAAATATTCCTTACCAGTCACAGAGTTAGGGCTGGAGCTGTAGATATTCAACTCTTCTGAGCCCCTCTGCAAGGCAAAAACGCATATTATAAACAGTTTGAATCCTGAATGCTGATTGGTTGATAGCCAAGACATACTTATGCAATGAGGTATTAGGGGGTGTGATATATGCCGAATATACCATGGCTTGGCCGTTCTTAGGCTCTAAGCATAGGAGTGACTGGACACAGTGCTTAGAAGTGGTATATTGGCTATATATCAAAGAAAGCCTGAGATGCCTCATTGCACTAATAAAATGGGATGCAATTTGAGCAACAAAAACGAATGTGATGCCATACGGTCTCATACACCATGGCTATCAGCCATTCAACATTCAAGCCACCTGGTTTGAAAGAGACCATATACCACGGGAATGACATATCACTTTTTACTGGTATGAAACGTGACCAGTTTATAATAGCAATAAGGCATCTCAGAGTGCAGTGAAGTTAGCTTACATTTTCTGGATCTGCTGACAATAACAAACAAGCAACACCCATTGCTTTTTCTGTTGGGTTTAATTTTTAAAAGACTGACTGTTTCTGTGTATTCTCAGTTCTCAGACTGTTAAAAGTACATAATGAATGTAGTGTTAACAGAAAAATAGCAATTGCTTTGCAACCAAGAAACATCTGCAGGTTTCAGCAAGTGAATTTTAAAACCTAAGACTATTAAATGCCACTTTAAATTCAATTTAAGAGCAATTTCACAACTCCCCAATCAAAAAATACGTACGAATACCAGTTCGACTGAAGTAAGGCACTTACAGACGGGCCGCGGTTGCGGTGAAGGACTTTCAATTGAAGTAGGACGGCGGGTGGCAAAATGCAAGCAGTTTTGCAAGCGGTGCGTGGTGCTCAATCCCGTGACTGGTCTCGCTTTCTGTGCATGCTTGCTCACGGGTCGAGGTGCCAAAAGTTTAAAATTTGTTGAACTCTTGAGGCCATCGACCATTTCGACCAATGAACAGTGTTCATCTTGCCAACCAATCAAATCATTGACAACATCGATATTTGAGCGTAAAAATGAAGGAGAAATTAATTATTGCTACTTTGTATGTAGTTGTTGATGAGCACCAAAACAAGCAGATGTTTAAGGTGCTTCCGTATTTGCATGCGACGACATGTAACATGACTGTAGCACTGATATGCATTGCGAGGGAAGAAGGCTACTGCGTCGCCCTCGAATGCTGTTTAATTCCTTCCAGTGTGTGGCCAATTAGTGTCCCTATCATGAACATAATGGTTTACTAATCGTGATCCCAAAAGGGCTAGTGATTTCTGGTTCAGTCTTGTACCAACTTTTGTTCAACTAATAACTACAACAATAATACAATTAAAGCTGCAAGCAGCAATGAGTGTTTCAGCATTAAGCTACTATTGGCCTTATTGCACTACTTGTTCGCTGAGAGATCCATATGCACCAGGTATTCTTAGATTTCCAGATGACACAATCAATATTTCTTGCCCAATTGTGCCCACATGTGGCCAAATTCAGCCATTGTCCATTCATTAGTTAGATTTATAACGCCAATTAAATGTGCCAAATGTAAATCACACAGTGATACAGAAAGATATAACGCCATGTAGCCGCTATGGCGCCGTGTTAAATTGAATGCACTTGCATATATGACATCGTAATACTGTTGTGTACATCACATTATTTTATCATGATTAACCATGGCTGATTTATATGCATTAGGGATGTGCATTGGACCATATTTTACTATCCGAATAGTATGTGTTGTAATTTGAATAGTATTCGGTTAACCGAAATACATGTTTTTAAAAACTACCGATACCACATGAGCGCTACTACATAACACGCGAAGGACAGGGTGTTGTTCTCATGTTACATTGGCTCAATGACCATTCGTGTCACAAAAAAGCGACTGCGTGTATGGAGGAAGCCGTGTGGTTGACACGCAAAACTACAGAACTAGAAGACAATATTAATCAACACACAACATTGAGATTATTGGATGGAAGAGTCTAGAGAAGCTATAGTTATAGCTAAGCTATAGCAAATATGCTATTTGCTTAACTCACCGTTTTCTGCACTCTCAACCGCCTTTCGATTCCACAGCTGAACTTTACGTAGCGTTTTGTGGCCAACATTTTTTTCATTTTGTGGTCACAATTAATTCAGTAAATATATTCCATCTTCCCTTGAATTAGTTGATTTTCATCCACTTGCTAACAGTAGGCTAAGAAGTAGGCTATATACAGCGTCATTCTGACTGACTGGGCCGAACCACACTACTACCGCTTTGATTGAGAAACGTAAACAACAAACACGTGTGAAGAAGCGCATGTTATAAAAACGACTTAAAACGTTATAAATGTCATGGTATATCATCATATGGAAAAAAAATTTATTGGAATTTGAAAAGTATTTAGAAAAATAACATTTAAGTCTATTTATTTCAACCAAAAAAATACATATAGGTAAAAAAATGGGGGTTAATTGAATACACACACAAGTATTCGAATACTAAATAAATTTCAGGTATTCGACTATCCGTGCCCATCCCTAATATGCATATGTGTAAAACCACACACGCGTGATTGCTACTGATTGGGCAATAGGGGCCATTCAGGTTGAGCAGGTAATAATCCAGCTCCTCCAGGTTGGCACATCCATACAGTTAGGTCCGGAAATATTTGGACACTGACACTTTTCCTAATTTTGGCTCTGTACGTCACCACAACGGACCTGAAATTAAACGACCAAGACGCAATTGAAGTGCAGACTATCAGATTTAATTCAAGGGGTTTAACAAAAATATAATCTGAAAAATGTAGGAATTGCGACCATTTTCATACACGGTCCCCTTATTTCAGGGGCTCAAATGTAATTGGACAAATTAATACAATCATAAATAAAATGCTCATTTTTAATACTTCGTCAAGAATCCTTTGCAGGCAATGACTCCTTGAAGTCTGGAACGCATGGACATCACCAAACACTGGGTTTCCTCCTTTGTGATGCTTCACCACGCCTTTACTGCAGCGGTCTTCAGTTGTTGTTTGTTCATGGGTCTTTCTGCCTTATGTTCTTCAGCAAGTGAAATATTCTCAGTATGTACCTAACTGTTGATTTGGCCACTCCTAATGTTCCTGCGATCTCTGATGGATTTTAATTTTTTGCTGCATAAGGATGGCCTGTTTCACTTGCATTGAGAGCTCCTTTGACTGCATGTTGTGGGTTCACAGCAGCAGCATCCAAATGTGAATGCCACACCTGGAATCAACTCCAGACCTTTTACCTGCTTCATTGATGAAGAAATAACAAAGGAATAGCCTGCACCGGTCCATGAAACAGCTTTTGAGTCAAATGTCCAATTACTTTGGGTCCCTTGAAAACAAGGGGGCTTCTTATTAAAGAGCTGTAATTCCTAAACTGGATGTGAATACCCTTCAAATTAAAACTGACAGAGTGCACTTCAAGCCCATATTCAATATTTAACTAACTTGAATATATGTTGTGAACAGCCCAAATAAAACGTGTCCAATTATTTCTGGACCTAACTGTACATGCCGTCGCAAGAAGGATTCCCAGTACAGTCTCAAGAGCATGGAGGAGATACCAGGAGACAGACCCTTACACAAGCAGAGCTGGACAGGACCGTAGAAGGGCATCAACCCAGCAGCAGGTCCGGTATCTGCTCCACCGGTATGACCTCCAGCGAGCTACTGTTGTGCATGTTTCTGACCACACTGTCAGAAACATGCACACCAGTACTTGGAAATATGGGAATTAAATCTGTGGAATCCCATGAAGTGTGAGAAACACAAAAACAATAAAAAGACTCCAACAAAGGCCCGGCATTTCTCAGTTCTGTTCAGCCGTATCACAGAGAACAGTCCCATGAAGTACAGCCGAACACTGAGTTTGTGTTGGCTACCATTGTAATAACAACGCGTGGGTGAACCTAGGTTTGGTATGTCGCCTAAAAATTATTTTAGATGTTTTGTTTGTAAAATAAATAAAAATGAATGAAAACTATGAAATAATGTAGTTGGCTAGGAAAGCAGATTATTTGTATTTCTCATCTGTGTGCCATATTATTAGGGGTCCTCTGGTAGGACGAACCCTATAGTTATTGTCGGTATTCTTAATCTTATTATTTATTAAAATGGTTTTCCTTGAAACTGCTGAATAACTAAAAATGTCCATGGTAAAAAATGCTGTAACTTTGCACAATGAAAATATAGACCACGAGTACCTACCACACAGACACCTGCCCCGATTCCTCCACCAGGGGCGCTACAGTACGACTCAATTTGCTAATTGCAAAATGATGGCATTTCCACCCCGTTTGACCTATAGTGCTGCATCTTTGTGTACATGCCTCGTTTCTCTTGAGGAACAAAAAAAGCCTCAAAGAGCCATAAAATCCACCATCTTGGATTTTTCTGTACAGTGAAAATCTGCCAAAACATACTAAATATTTCAACTTTCACAAAATAAGTTGGATTCACATGGCCTTTGGCATACAGGTGTCTCGTACATTCCTCAGATTGATTTTGGGAATAATAGATATCTTGCAAGATGGCGGATAAAATGGCTGATTACTGTACAATATATGCATGCAAAATATTCATATCTGCATCGCTTTATGGTGCATTCTGACACCACCCCCATGTAACATCACGTGCATTTGTTTGCTTATACCTCAAAGGACGGCGAAACGGCAGCTGCCAGAAATCTGACCATTTTCAACACAAGCTAATGCTAATAAATGCCTTTAAAACTCCTTCTCCTGAACCATACATCGGATTTACTCGCCACTAAATTTCCAGACTCTAGGCCATACATCAGAACAGGGCTGATAATGAAACTAATTGCTATGTCAAAAGTCAATTGAACTATGACTTCACAAAGTCAGCCCTTTATGCTAACTCAAATGACCACTATAAAAATTACCTTAAAATCAACCAGTAATGCGACTGAGTGTTGGTGTACAGGTGTCTCATGTGTCTCCCTACAGGGTTGTAAGGAATAAGAGATATTTCAAGATGGCGAGCAAAATGGCTGACCAGTGTAAAACTTATGGATGGATACACTTCATGTGTGCATTATATCATGACTTAATGAAAATACAGACCAGGTATAATATTCACACAGACACCCGATCTGAGTCCTCCACAAGCGGCGCCACAGGCCACACCTTAATGCATTTTTTCCACAATTACGCCAATTCCACCCCGAAGATAACCTGTTATGCTTACTCCAACGACCACTATAAAAATGGCCAGAAAATCAACCGGTAGTCCGATGGATCTGACCGTCGGTGTACAGATATCTTATATGTGCGTCCCCATAGGGTTGTAAGGAATAAGAGATAAATCGCAAGATGGCGGAACAACGACCTGAGTAAAAAGGTGGTTATTTTATGTCCATAGGACAATAGAAGATATGTGAAGGTAGGTCTGTATATCTTTGTCACACACACACACACTGACCAACTTCTATGCTGTTAATCTCAAAGTACATTACACCAGCAGCACTTAGCCACCCACTCCACTGACTCCAGTGCAAGACTCTATGCCTGAACTTGGCCTATTCAAACTGCCTTATAACAAAAAAACTAGACATTGTGAAGTGGAACATGGTTTTTGAGAATTACACGGTGTCAATTCATGAGAGAAATTAAAGGGAATAGCTAGCAGCACTTACTTAGCCACCAACCATTGGATTCAGTGCAAGATTCTATACCTGTATTTGGCCTATGCAAATTGACTTATAACAATAAAACGAGACGTTGTGAGGTGGAACATGGCTTTCAAGAATTACTCACTAGGGTATAAAGAAGCCATATTAAAGTGTCAATTCATGGGGGAAAATAGACAGTATAGACAGCAGAACTTTCTTATCCACCTACTCCATTGGCTCCAGTGCAAGACTAAACCTGAATTTGGCCTATGCAAATTGCCTTATAACAAAAAACTAGACGTTGTGGGGTGTAACTCGGCTTTTGAGAATAACTCAATAGGATATAAAGAATCTATACACAGTGTCTGACAATGTCTGACCCTTTCCACCTCATAACTGGTGACCTATTTGTCTATCCTAACCATACAAGAGGACCCTGTCCCATTGTTGCATGCAACTATTTTTCTTGTTATAATTATTAGGCTATAGGCCTATTCTTATAATTAGCGTTGCAGCAGTTCACTGGTGAAAAAAATGTTTCTGTGACAGTTCATTATTAGAGCTTCAGCAAGTGAAGGTGCTGAAGCCCTATTGTGTGAAGGTGCCGAAGCCCTCCTTGGTGTTCATTATTATCAAACAGTGAACTGTGAACAATGAACTGCTGAATCACTATTATTTTTGTTAGCGTTATTAGGGTTTCTGAAGTTCATTGGTGAAACCCTATTGTGGTTGTTCCGGTTCATTATCGGGGGCCATGCAACGAAGTTGCTAGAACCCTATTGTATTTGCTAGCTTTATTATTATTATTATTAGGGGGCCATGCAATGAAGTTGCTGAAACCCTATAGTATTTGTTAGTTTTATTAGCAGTTCACTGGTGAAACCCAATTGTGTATGTTTACGGTTCATTATTACTATTAGGGTTTCAGCAGTTCACTGGTGAAACCCAATTGTGTTTGTTCCAGTTCATTATTTTTATTCTTCCTGCAAGAAAATGTCAGTTTTTTCAAATTCCAATGAGTTAAAATGGTGCAAAGGTGCCCAAATTTTTATGGTAGTAAAGGGCCAAGGGCCACAACTTCTGGTGCACTGCCATGCAAATTGGCCTCATGGTGGAGCTCTCACAAGCCTGCGAAGTTGCGCTTTTTGAAAGCTCACCATGTCCACCCCATCTGACCTACAGTCTTGAAAATTTGTGCATAGATCCATCTCCTCACTATAAACATTTGGTAACAATTTACTTGAAGTGTAGTGTCATAACATGGTCATAACTATGTCATAACCCTGTCATAAGGTGTCAGGTCTTGGTGACACGTCTGAATGATATCAGTGGATCATTAGGTGCTCTGACCATCTGTTAATTTGCCTAAACCAGTAAGGGTATCTGTCCTTTGTTCTTCACGAATGTGGTCGGCTGTCATTTACGATGTTCCCCTATACCCTTGGGAGACGTAGGGGCAATTTGCCCTTTTGGGTAAAACCTACGTAAAATTGAAGTAAGACAGCTGTGCAGTATCTTATACAGTAAAAGGGGTGTGGTAAGTACTGATTGTTGTGTGTTACTTTAGAGATGTCTCACGGTTTATTCTCTAAGCTTTGACGCTTCTCTCCTTGCAGGAAATAAATTGCTAATTGTGCTAAGAGAATATTGTCACTGTACTTACCTCCATTAAGTGTTCTAATCAATGGAATTCCCATCACATTTGGGGTGTTTGTCCGGTTCGCCTTGGTGATCGTTTCACGTCCACTACTTTTCTGAGACAACCGTGCATGGCCAGGACTGGGTCCCTGGAGCTCAAGCCTCTCACAGAGAGGGCTAGCCTTAAACGGATTGAGTTGGCGAGCGCTTGTCTGGTGTGGGTTGCGAATCTGGTCAGTACAGGTTCCCAAAAGACAATATTGAACTCAGGAGGTAAGGGCACAATGCAGTTAAATATGCAGTTCTGGTTATATGTTTTAGGGCACATATAAATCAGCAAACAAGGTTAGGGCCTTGAACGTCTCACTTACGGGCCGACGGGTCTATTAACAATGTTAGGGCACGTTAATTGAGATGAGTGTTAGGGCTCTCTTTTGCGTTAGGGCGCATGTGTTAGGGCACATTAATTGAGATGAAATAGATCTGACGTGCAGGGCACGCTCACATTAACTGAAATGAAAATAGGTCTGTTGTTTCGCCACACAGGTTTACGGGGTAAATCAGGGAAATTAGTAAGTGTGGTGGTAAATCTTTGACGGTCCCTCGTACTTGCGATGGACCAGGAAAAATAATGTAACTCAGGTGTCTGGACATACGTACTATGGTGTATTTGGGAGTTGTTTAGGTTTTCCAGTTGAAGGCAGTTTCGATCAGAGGCTGCTGCATGGCCTTTCAGACAGATTGGAGGACCATGGCCAGGGTAATGTTAAGGAGTTGCTAATGGAACAATGACGAGTTGATTAGAAGGCGTTGGCTACGGTATGTGGAAAGTGGTGACTATGAATGCTTTAATGAAGTTTGTGTGGGACTTACTGATCTGTGTTGTAGTTATTTCCGCTCAGGTTGGACCTAGACCGTCCCTCTGACCTACCCCCAAACTTCCGCGGTGTTCCGCCAGGCCAAATGCTGGGAGTCCTTGGAGATTTGCATCATCCCACCCCGCCCGGCGACACTGCATCGGTGGAGAACAGTTCCCGGCAATCGACGTAGCCAACCCCGCTGGTGACCAAGATAACCCTCAACTCGTTTTACTCTATTGCCCAGACTTTGTTGTTGTGGACATGGTGATGCAGCAGGCCGTCTGGAGGCCGTTTTGCTCCACTTTGAACATGTTGGGGGAGTCTATGCGGGTCATGAAAAGAATCGAAAGGGGGGATAAGAAAACACCAGATACGTAACTTCTGTTGGCACAGCCGGTGGTTACAGCGACGGCGTCCAAAGAAGACTACAGACCCGTGGCTGAGGAAGAGGCTATACTAACCGCTACGTTTATGATGATGGCTACCACTGCGGTGGTTTGACTGGACATTGTGTTCGGGAAGATACCCGTTGACATCGAGACAACGGCTGTTTTAGATGTGGTGCTCCCGCAAGAATAGAGACCGTTCTGGCAACCACGCTAGTATCACCGTGAACAACCCAACGGGAACACGCAGGAACGCTAACCGCCTGAGGGAGGGGTGCTGACAGTTACAGGAGACGGACCAGAGAACATTAACCAGTGAAATCATTCCTTAACAACCCTGTATTCTTTGACACAAAGGATACAGAGCATAGCTTTTCATAGGATTTGGTAAAACATTGACTGATTTTAGAAAGTACGGTTTGTAGGGTTTAGGAGTGATTTTATTTTTATGGGCAACTATGTATACTGTTGTTCGATAGGGTATTTCAGTTATAGCACCTGTAGTTAAGAAAAGGCCATTATTGTTCTGTGTTCTGATAGCACTAGTAACACTCCCATGCGGTCAACCTATTGCGGGGCAATTCGTGCAGGACCTTAAACAGCTCTCTATTGGTGGAATGAGTTTCTGTGCAAAATGCGAGAAAGGTGTCTCGTTTGTTTTTCGCAAGTAGGGGAATTGAGCCCCTATATCTCCCTCGCAAAACCTGTACTGTAGGTAGGGGAGATTCGGCCCCATGGGCTAGCAGTGAGTGGCCCTCGGATAGATTTCCAGCCACAGAGTTCACCGATAGCTTAGTAAGCTATAACCATTGCGCATCCGTGTGGTGGGGTATGACCACTTGTTCTGCTCACGGACCTCCACCAATTGTGGAGGCTGTGGAATGGAGTAGGGATCGCTCCTGTATATAATGATTTTCGGATATTAGATTGTCGATATTTTTTGTGGTCGACCAAGTAAATGCATTTTCCCTTTTGGTATTCCCTTTTGCTTTGTTTGGTGCACACTTGAGCTGAACGGCATTCACTGCATCACCGTGTTTCTCTGGCGAGGCCCACTCTTTCGGCCTTTGCCGAAGAGCCGACTCCACATAATTGGAATTTGCTATCCCGAGTTGTGCTGTTAGCTGGCACACGAAGATAATCGACTGATAAATTAGAATTTTGTACAATGTTCATTTTCTGCTCTGATAAAATGTAGTCCATGTTTTTCTTACAAAAAGTTAAAATTTTGTTTTCTCACCCCTTGTATAAAGTGGCAGAAAGAAGAATCCACATGGTAATAGTCTTTGTTAAGAAAGATACGCTGTGTCCCATGAGGACTGAATTTGAATCCAATATAGTCATAGCCTACAAAAGAGTAAGACAGCCAAAGCCAGTTTATTCCCCACAATAAAATTAGATGACCTATTTTAAATGCTGAATGGAGTTTGGTTAAATAATGTAGCTTTTTCTTTGTTTGTGTTTACCAATGATAACTGAAAATACTGGGTGTTTTAAAACAGACACCTGATACTGTGGAGTTTAAATTCTATAATGGTAAATTGACAGATGTAAAAATTAAGTAGATTGATGTAATTGACTAAACTGAATTACTCATTATTGTACCTTGAATTTGGTGACTTCATACACCCCTGTTTTCTGTCAACATCATCCATTCTTAAGAGAATTCTTAATTTCCACCCTAATGTTGAGTTGCTGTGTAGATATGACAAGCACATTTTTACAAACCGCAACATTATTAGATGGGTAGGACAATAAATCTGAACCTTCAGCTAACAAAGGATATCGGCTAGTTGAAAGAATAACATATCTTACTACAGACAGTCTGAGGGTCATGTCAGATTTTTATGCGTGGAAACTTAAATATCATTTACATTGAACAAGGCATTTGGTCTTTATTTCTGTCTCACCATAAGTGGGTAAAGCCATGGGCTCCAGGGAGGGGGAGAAGACGCCATAGGATGACCCCAACCTTTCCCATTAAATCAGGGTAGCCTAGCAAAGGGTTAAATTTGAGTGTTCAGACTTGTCTCACCTGTGGTAATGTCCCCAACATGAGCATATACAGTTTTGGGATGATCAAACATTAAGTGAAAGCTAAATATATTTTCCCCTCAATAGCTTTAACATTGAAATTTATGGTTTTGAAACCAACTGAAAAATTAGGTAGAGATAAAGTCATCACCCATTGTTGATGATAGAACAATCTTAACATCAGTAAAACCACAGACGTGGTCAAGATTTACAAAGTTGTTGCGATTTTGGGTTTGGCTGACCGCCGTTATTTAAAATAAAAATAGAAATTAATCAAAATTGGAGAAACTGACACAAAGAAACTTTTGGTGGAGCAATTAAAGGTGAATAATGGTTATGTTAGATGAGCTCCAAGATGATGGGAAATGTTATTTGTAATAAGGTACTTAATTTGTGTGAAACAAAAGTGAATTTGATTGTAGTTTTGAGATGTAACAGTTATTATAGATCAAATGAGATCTGGTTAGATTTGAAACTGAGAATGGTTACAAACTGTCTGAGATTGATACTTCAACGTAAGCAAACTATGTCAATAGATGAGCAATTGGAACACTAATAGGAAATTGTGTTCTTCTGTTCTTACAGTTTTGTTGTTTGTTGGTCACTGAACCTATAACCTATATAATTTTTATTTTTCTACACTGGCAGAACAGAAGCACCAGAAACGCTAATATTTTAACTATTCTATTAGTTTACAAGAGCTCCAATCTATTTAGGCAACGAAAGCAGAAAGACATTGGATCTTCAGGTATACGAGTTTTGCATGTTTGGTAGGAAGGTGTTCCAATGCATTAATGATAAGCAACAATCTAATGTAACGGACGAATTTCTGATATACAGTGTGTAGTTGCAACAATTTTTTTTTAAGGAGAATTCCCTGACAGATACAGGACACTTGAAAGCGATTCAGAGATGAAGACTGGTTAGAGCCCTAGAGACTGAGTTCTGCTTAAAGGACATGGCAGCTGCAAGAGGATCCTACTCCCTGGGGTCTCCGGTAATGCCTGGTTCCTGACAGATGCACAAATTCTAGACCTGATGGTACTACCTCGAGATGAAGACGGAAACATCCAACTGACGGAGGGGATAAGGAAAGCTTCGGTTCAGAACAACATTTACTGGGGCGTGAAAAGCCCACTACACAACACCATGCCATGCTGGTTGGGTCCATACCAGGTGCACCTCATCACACAATCTGCTGTCCAGGAAGCTGAGAGAGGAACCTGGGTCAACGTCACAGACAACAGGAGGGCTTCAGTGTTTAAAGATAAGGTGGGGTGAATTGAAGTCACCTAAAGGGCGGAGTGGTTTTTTGGTGCTAGTAACCATCACTTCCGACCCATTCTGCAGCCATAGAGCCCTAAGAAAAACGGGTCATCTTAGCATACACAAAGGAGAACACACAGATTCTTCTGATCTGGCTGATGAAGCAACAGATTAGAGAGATAGCTAAAGCTGTGTCATCGTAACCTGCATTTGAACAATGAAAGAACACACCTTGGAATATATCTGAAATTTACGGTCTGTTACCACCACTGACTTTCTGACATTTGGATGAGTAGAATACTTGTGATGACTATGGAAGTACATCTTATTGGAACCATGAGAGGACTTTTCAGTGAATCAAACAATTGGCATATAAGGACCTTGTACCAGTGACAAATTGAAGCATGTATTCAGTGACTGGTGTTTACACATCCACATGTCAATGCAACTTACCCCAAACTGTCAGTATATATAGATTAACTGAAATTACCTACTTTGACCATTGTGTTTATCATGATACATTTTGCTGTACTATGTTATAGTCCTGTTCAAATGAAAACAGGTGGTTTTAAAGTTACAACACAGGTAATGTTCCAGACTTATGCCACCGAGGACCTAGACATCCCCGATTTGTTTCCATTCCCTATCAGGGTGATGATATCATAAAAGATCATGTTGTTAAAATGTATTGTTTTGTTGCAGTCTAAAGCCTAATGAGTTGATGCTTAATGATCTGTAAGTAAACATGGTTAAGTGAGTTAAAATTAGGGGTGGGACGATATGAGAATTTCATACCACGATTTTTCCGATTTCCGATTTTATCCCGATTAATAACGATCCCAATTACAGCTGTTTAATAGCTCAAAAGGTTGATCGGATAAAAGTACATTTTCTGCCCCCTTCTATTCATACTTCTTGTTAGATGCTAACTGCATTTCGTTGTACTGTACTTGTTCAATGACAAAGTTTAATCTAATCTAAAAAAAATAAAATAAAAAATAGAGATATGCGCTCCACCAGGTAAATAAAACAAGTAGTCTGGAACACTTCGGTGACTGGCAAGAGATTTTTCCCAGTCACTTATCTGAGGATAGGGGTGAAAATAGATTTCATTTCCTACGGGTACTAACCTGTGGGTGCCTGCACTTCCGTGCGCATTTTATGTGCCTTATTAGCTAAGGATAGGCCTATTTGTTGTGTTGATTCTTTATAATAACTTTATAATTCATTATAACAGCCCGCCGGTATGTAGTGCGCATCATGTATTGTGCAGATCATGCAGATCAACAATGTTATTTTGGCCCGCTAAAATGACATTATATTTGTCTTATCTTGTCATTTTCAGTAGGAAAGCTTTAACAATTAGCCTACAATATAAATACAACTATAATTAGAAAGAGATATGTATAATAATGTATGTCCCATTCATATTTTCTACAATTTGCAGTTAACAGGTTAATAGGTTTTTTTCTGCATGCATCTCTCATTGCTGCATGTCTTCTAGGATAAATATCATTGGTTTGTTTAAGCTCAACATTGTTTCAACAGCTTAATTTCCACGGTAACGGAATGGACAGGTATTTGCATATAGCGGGAAGTGGAAACGTGATCGGAATCTTTTTTTGTAAGCTACTGTGTAGTGGTTAGACTGTTGTAAAGGAATTGGAAAACTAGTTAATTCTTTGTATCATTCTCCATCACAATGAATAGCCTAAAACACTTGACTTTGTGTGTGAGGTGATAATATAGAAGCACTGTAACTCTTGAGGGACGTTCATCTTAATTAGCCTACGTTCAGACACCCCACACACACCTTTATAGCCTACACAGGTACACAGGCCAGATGAGCAAAAATTAAGCTTAAGCACCTATTCAACAAATAAATGAAAACACATTCATACAATATCCTATTCATATTTTACACAATTCTCAGTTTAAGTTTTTTCTGCATGCATCTTGTCTTCTAGGATATCATTGGTTTGTTTGAGCTCAACACTGTTTCAAATGCTTATCTTCCGTGGTAATGGAACAGACAGGTATTTGCATATAGCGGGAAGTGGAGACGTGATCAGAAGCTTTCTTTTGTAGATTACTAAGTGTAGTGGTTAGACTAGTACTCTTGTAAAGGAATTGGAATACTAGTTTATGCTTTATATCATTACAGTACAGTCCCAACTCATGACTACGTTTAAGAATTTCAATTTTTATTGTAATTGACAATATTCTTCTATTTAAGCTAGATGAGCCATTCGGCTTCATTGACCATACATTGAAGAGGATGTTTAGTGGCGTAGTACAACGTGAGATGAGATGTGCGCACCACTTATAAAATAAAACAAGCAGTCAGGGAAACTTCAGCGACTGGCAGAACTTTTTCAAGTCACTCATGAGGATTATCCCGATTTACGATTATTCCGATTATGGATTTTCTCCACGATTTCATAATCTTGAGTATTTTCCATCACGATTAGTACTAAAATCGTCTAGCGTCCCATCCCTAGTAAACATTACATGATATTTAATGATATAGGGCGGATTGTTATGGAAATTGCTTGAACTAATGCACATTTGAGAATTAACTGATTGTCTATTGCCTGGTACGTAACTCTGGTCTTTGTTTGCGACACACGTCTGAATGATATCAGTGAATCATTGGGACCTCTGACCACGTGTTAATCTGCCTAAACCAATAAGAGTATGTCCTTTGTTCTTCAAGAATATGGCCGACGGGCATTTATGATGTTCCCCTAAACCTATGTAACGTTGACATAAGACAGCTGTGCAGTATCTTACCACACCCTTTTTACTGTATAAGCACCGATGATTGTTCTGTGTTACTTTAGAGACGTCTCACGGTTTATTCTGTATGGTTGATGCTTCTCAAGGATGCTTGCAAGAAATAAACTGCTAATTGTGCCAAGAGAATATTGTCTCTGTGCTTAAGTCCATTAAGAGTTCTAATCGATGGAATTCCCATCACAGATGCCAGCAGTAGATTTCAGGGGAAGGACATGATATCCTCTTTGAGACTAAATACCAACATAAGGACATGTACAGCTAGGTGATAGGCCTATCTGGTTCCAATTATTATGGTCATAATGCTTCTCTTGTATTGTCATAAACTGTATTTTGTCAACTCAAGTGACACAGGAAGGTCATAATGCTATAATAACATTTTCATAAACTTTAGTCTGTCACCTTCCTCAATGCCTTGTTTCTCATGAATAGGGTGCCAGCCATGTAGATTTTAGGAGCAGGACATGACAGCCTCTTTGTGAACAATGACCAACATAAGACATCCTCTTTGTGACAGAAGGGTTGAAATTAAAAGACAACTGCAAATTGAACGCTTCTGTTTCTCACTCAAAACCTTCCTTTTCAACGTTTTTGGAAAGGAAAGAAAAAGGTACAGTGGTCTCTTAATTTTTTCCCGAGCTGTATGCACGCGCACACATGCACATGCACACGTACGCACGCACACACACAGCGGGTAAAATGATTATTGAACACGTCACCATTTGTCTCAGTAAACATATTTCCAAAGGTACTGTTGACATTAAATTGTCACCAGATGTTGGTAACAACCCAAGTGATCCATACACACAAAAAAAAAAGTTCAGAAAGTAAGTTGTGTAATAATGTAAATGACACAGGGAAAAAGTATTGAACACACTTACTGAAATTCATTTAATACTTTGTACAAAAGCCTTTGTTGGTAATGACAGCTTCAAGATGCCGCCTGTATGGAGAAACTAGTCGCATGCATTGCTCAGGTTTTGGCCCATTCTTCCACACAAACAGTCTTCAAATCTTGAAGGTTCTAAGGGCCTCTTCTATGAACTCTGATCTTTAGTTCTTTCCATAGATTTTCAATTGGATTCAAGTCAGGTGATTGGCTGGGCTATTCTAGCAGCTTTATTTTCTTTTTCTAAAACCAATTGAGAGTTTCCTTGGCTGTGTGTTCGGGATCATTGTCTTGCTGAAATGTCCACCCTTGTTTCATCATCATCCTGGTAGATGGCAGCAGATTTTTATCAAGAATGTCTCGGTAAATTTTTCCATTCATCCTCCTTTCAATTATATGAAGTTTGCCAGTACCGTATGCTGAAAAACAGCCCCACACCATGATGTTCCCACCTCCAAACCTCACCGTTGGTATGGTGTTTTTGGGGTGATGTGCAGTGCCATTTGTCCTCCAAACATGGTGTGTATTATGGCATCCAAAGTGTTAAATTTTGCTCTCATCTCACTAGACTATATTCTCCCAGTATTTCACAGGCTTGTCCAAATGTTGTGCAGCAAACTTTAAACAAGCTTCAACATGCTTTTTCTTCAGCAATGGAGTCTTGCGTGGTGAGTGTGCATATAGGCCATGGCAGTTGAGCGCATTACTTATTGTTTTCTTTGAAACAATTGTACCTGCCAATTCCAGGTCTTTCTGAAGCTCTCCACAAGCGGTCCTTGGCTCTTGGACAACTCTTCTGATAATTCTTTCCCCTCCTCGGTCAGAAATCTTGCGAGGAGCACCTGGCCGCGGCTAGTTTATGGTGAAATGATGTTCTTTCCACTTCCGGATTATGGCCCCAACAGTGCTCACTGGAACATTCAGAAGTTTAGAAATCCTTCTGTAACCAATGCCATCAGTATGTTTTGCAACAATAAGGTTGCCAAGGTCTTGAGAGAGCTCTTTGCTTTTACCCATCATTAGATGTTCCTTGTGTGACACCTTGGCAAATGACACACCATTTTATAGGCCATCAGTTGGGACTGAACCAGCTGATATTAATTTGCACTGACAAGGGACAGGATTGCTTTCTAATTACTAATAGATTTCAGCTGGTGTCTTGGCTTTCCATGCCTTTTTGCACCTCCCTTTCTTCATGTGTTCAATACTTTTTCCCTGTGTCATTTCACATTAATACACAACTTACTTTCTCAACTTATTTGTTTCGTTTTTTTTATATATATGGATTACTTGGGTTGTTACCAACATCTGGTGACACTCATGTCAATAGCGCCTTTGGAAATATGTTTACTGGGAAAAATGGTGACGCGTTCAATACTTATTTTACCCGCTGTATACGTGTACACACAAACACACACACACACACGCACACGCACACAATATTATGACCACCTGCCTAATATTGTGTTGGTCCCCCTTTCGCCACCAAAACAGCCCTGAACCATCGAGGCATGCACTCCACTAGACCTCTGGACGTGTGCTGTGGTATGTGGCACCAGGACGTTAGCAGTAGACCCTTTAACACTAGAAGTGCCGGAAGGGGTCAATTTGACCCACAGGTATCTAAAGAAAATGTTTTTGCGGCACTCGATAAACTTACAGGAAGCTCCATTTAGGAATGCTCCTAGATATGCATGCTTTATCCCCCAGTATTTGTTATGTAAAAATAACTAATGTAAAATCGAATATAAAGCCATTTTTGCCCGAATTTCTGTCAGACGCGCTATCCGCCATTTTTATTTTATATTTTAAAGCTGTAATTCTCCTTCTGTCACCAGGTGGCGCATAAAAATGGCTTATTTGCCACCAGATGGCACAACGTTTTGGTAATACTGATTAATCTGAACGTGTGTGCAAGTGTGTGTGAAATTAGGCTACATTAAGGTGCATTGCAAAACCATACCCAACTAGGTTTAAACATACTGAAATTAAGAAGCAAACAAGTTTCAGTAAATTGACAACATTCCGCAGAGCATGTCAAACACACTCCTGCACGCGTGGGCTAGACACCCAACGAAAATGGACATTATTCGCGTGGTAGGCTATTTGTTGAGAAGCTTCTAACATTGGCCTAAAATCCCTTATTCAGATTGGAAATATATGATTTTGGAATCAAAATATTGTGCAAGAAGATCGTTGTCTATAAAAATAATAGCGATCTGGCTCAAATAATTGTGATCCGGCAGTTATGTAATAATTGCAACAGCCCTAGACGTAGCCAACCGATTATGCTCACCCCACAAAGATTGTGAAGAGTTCATTCTGCTGACTATTTTAAATAAAAAACAAGTATAGTGTTAACTCTGCATTAGACTATGTTCATCAATATAGCCTACGCCTTTCAGTAAGGCTTGTTACTAAAAAAAAAAGGAACCATAACCTAAAATTATAAGTATCCAATATGAAAGGCTGTGCTGCCTGGATTTTTCAATGGTTTTATCAATCGACTTGGATCTATACCCCAAATTATGCATCAGCTTGGACAATAGGCTACCGCGGTAGGCAAACGTAGACTACTGATCTACGTCGATTGATAAAACCTTGGAATATAGTTCATATATAGAATTATTACATAAGGATAATATATTCAGATTTTTTTCTAAAGGCAAAATAAGACAGTGTAACGCAACGGGATATAGATGGCAACAATAATTTGCTATTCAATAGGCTATAATGGTCAATCGAAACCACAGCGAAAAATTGACAATTGGTCAATTGAATGGGCAGAGCTGTTAGGAAAATTGTATTCACACCTCTTGTCTCACATTACATGCAAAACTATGGTATAAATACAGTGCCTTGCGAAAGTATTCGGCCCCCTTGAACTTTGACCTTTTGCCACATTTCAGGCTTCAAACATAAAAATATAAAACTGTAATTTTTTGTGAAGAATCAACAACAAGTGGGACACAATCATGAAGTGGAACGAAATTTATTGGATATTTCAAACTTTTTTAACAAATAAAAAACTGAAAAATTGGGCGTGCAAAATTATTCAGCCCCTTTACTTTCAGTGCAGCAAACTCTCTCCAGAAGTTCAGTGAGGATCTCTGAATGATCCAA
>JACXGI010006937.1:0-15487 GCA_016801175.1 Esox masquinongy
TAATTTTCTGAGATACTGAATTTGGGATTTTCATTAGTTGTCAGTTTTAATCATCACAATTAAATGAAATAAACATTTGAAATATATCAGTCTGTGTGTAATGAATGAATATAATATCCAAGTTTCACTTTTTGAATGGAATTACTGAAATAAATCAACTTTTTGATGATATTCTAATTATATGACCAGCACCTGTAGGCTGTCTGGCCTGAAAATGTGGAGGCCCTTGTAATACAAAATAATTTTTTGTTTTAAGAGATTCTTGATTTAAGAACTAAACACATTATTTGGCATTATGGTAGCTATATGATTTCTTGAGGTAATAGGATTGGTCACTCTTGCTGCATAGTGATTGATAATGTTATATGCTGTTGAGTGACACTGACTATGCAATACCTGATTATGCAATTATACGACGTCCCATTAAATGTGTGCCTTCTGGGGGTAAGGAACCAAAATGTGAATATAGAATATCAAAGAACTTATATTAAAGTAACTAAGTAACTTAACGCCTTACTTTCTACAGCACATAACTGAGTTACTACCTAACCAGTAACTGTAATTAGTTACTTTTAAAAGTTACCCAACACTGCTCACTACTGAAAGATGGAATTACGAACAAGATATTTACTGTTCCTCTGCTTCAGCTAATTTGCAAGCTAACAATGTGTGTTAAACGTATATGTCAGCTTTTTGTATCAGGTTTTGAAGCAACCCTGGAGAAAAGGTTCTATGATCAATAACCCTTCAAATACAAAACAGTGCAGTGGTCGTAAACAGGAATTCACTGGCTTCAGAAATCCAACAGTTTGAAATTTTAAAAGCCTTATTTGTATCTCTTTATAGGCTAAAATAGCTGCTGGTTCATATTTTGTTATTGTGATAATATATTTAATACTGCTTTGTGGTGATTCTGCAATAAATGGATTGTGTTCTTGGGAAAAGAGCTGTTTTTATATATACATTTTTTTGTCCTGTAGGCACTAAGTTTGGAGCCATGCTGGACATGCTGACTGACCGCTGTGCCACCATGTGCCTCCTGGTCAACCTTTCTCTGCTCTACCCCTCCTATACCTTCCTGTTCCAAGTCAGCATGTGCCTGGACATTGCCAGCCACTGGCTGCACCTTCACAGGTACATACCATCACGCAACCCCGAAGCGTACCTTCGCGCAACCCCGAAGCGTACCTTCGCGCAACCCCGAAGCGTACCTTCGCGCAACCCCGAAGCGTACCTTCGCGCAACGCCGAAGCGTACCTTCGCGCAACGCCGAAGCGTACCTTCGCGCAACGCCGAAGCGTACCTTCGCGCAACATTATTTAGTGACATTGTAAGGACAGATTTATTTAACCTTGCTGGCTCTGGGATTTGAACTAGCAGTTTTTTGGCATACCATTATACAACATTAAAGTATACCATTTAATGTGTAGGATCACTTCAATATAGGGTATCATTACAGAACATTATAGCATTACCTCAGGTACTATCATAGCGTGACATTGCATTTTAGTTTTTTAGTCATTTAGCCAATAGCAAAGTTTTTTGCCTACTGGTCAGAAACTCTAACCGCTAGGTTTTCTGCAACTGCACAAGCAGATTACATAACAATATAGTGTAAGATTGTAGCATACCATCAGATTACATTTCTGCATAACATCACATGAAACTGTGTAAAATCACATAGAAGTATAGTCTATTTTTGTCATTTTGCTGAAGCTCTTATCCAGAGCAACATACAGAAGCTGTTATGGTTAACTGGCTTACTTAAGAGCAGAAGGACTGACGTTATTACGTTGACAGCTTCTGCAGTGCACAATCAAATCAAATAACATTACACTAAAAACTCAAATCAGATAGCTCAACGTTTTGTACCTGACCTTCTTACCACACCCGCACACCACATCACATACAGCCTTGGGGAAGTTTTCACATTAAGCTTCCTTAAAATAACATCTAAAAAGGGATTCAATTAGGTTGATTCCCTAAAGATCTCCAGATTTTACTCCATTTACAAAGGGAAAGAATATTATAGGACACTTTCCCATTCAGTAAAAAAACAGATGTGTTAATTGCCTTCACATCCCAAAGTTAATATACTTGGTCGAACCACCTTTTGGCAGCAATTACATCTGTGATGTATTTTTGGATACCATTCTTAGGAAGGAACATTCATCTCTTCAAAATCCATTCTGGTCTGTCTTTGGCATTCCAATTTATCCAACAGTCCCTGGGTTAGGTTTTCTGTAGCCTTATCCTAGATAAATCGTTGTTATTGCAACCAGACTACATACTCGCTTTAGAAGATATAATAGGACCGGTAACGCTGAATGACGGGTTTTCTAAAGCGGTATGTGGCTCCTGTCGCCAATCTTCTGTTAAAATATGTAAAAGTGTGGATGAGGTAGAATGAATTAGCAGTTTTGTGAGGGAAAAGGCTAATTCTAAAGTCCAAATGAAAAGAGGTGGCACAGCAGTCTCAACCCCTAGATGTACCAAAAGATTTTCACCTAACGAACGATAGGAAGGCATACCAAAACATCTTTTTTTCAGAACAGCGTTTAAGCAGAGAAGTTTATTGACTTGATGTTATGAATAGAGCACAGTTCTTCCAAAACTTTAAATTTTTCCTCTGTCTTAACAGAAAAGAAGCAATGTTGCAATCTAGGTAGGAACTATTCTATTCTAGGTAGGAACTATTCTAGGTAGGAACTATTAACATTCAAGAAATGTGTTCAAAAAAATAATTAAGATTAGATTAAACTTTATTTTCATTGAACTGTACGAGTACAGTACAACGAAATGCAGTTAGCATCTAATCAGAAGTGCAAATAGAAGAGGGCAGAACATTTACAAGTATTAAGTGTAGTCTATGTTACAAGTGGAATGTATAGATGTGCAATGAAGGCAAAGACAGTGCAAATGGCAATTCTAAATGAGCAGTGAAGGCAAATAGGGGAGGGCAGGAAATTTACAAGTACTAAGTATATCTATGTATAAGTGTGAAATGAATAGTTGTGTGATTCTGACTGCAATCCAGCAAGTTGGGGTGTACAGCCGTATGTGCAACTGAAATGCAGGGATAGCAGCAATGCGGTTCCCGAGGTAGACAAGTATGTAACAACTGAACTTATCAGACTTTGCAAGGCAGTGTCAGAGTCCAGTAGTACAAGGGAGTAGTGCAACAAGGTCCCTGAGAGGCAGTACTAAGCGGTGGGCGGGTGGGTATGGTTAATGATGGGTCACAGATTTCAGCAGGGTTACAGTAGATGGAAAGAAACTGTTCCTGAGACATGTAACTGCCCGCCTGATGATATGGTAGGAGGGCAAACAGTTTGTGGCACGTATGTGAAGGGTCTCTGATGCTGCGTGCCCTACACAGACACCGCTTGCACTGGAGGTCTACAATGACTGAGAGCTGGGTACCCGTGATGTGCTGGGCGGTTTTCACCACCCGTTGCAGGGCCTTCTGATCGGCTACGGAGCAACCACCGAACTACACTGTGGTGCAGTTAGTCAGAATGGTCTCGATTGTGCAGTGGTAGAAGTTCACAAGGATCTTGGAAGACAGACGGGCCTTCTTCAGCCTCCTCAAGAAGTACAGGCGCTGCCGTGCCTTTTTGACCAGGGCTGAGGTGTTGAGGGACCAGGTGAGGTCCTCGGAGATGTGGACACCCAGGAATTTGAAGCTGAGCACACGCTCCACCTCAGTGCCATCAATGAGAACTGGGGCATGACTGCAGCCTTTAGATTTCCTGTAATCCACAATGAGCTCCTTGGTTTTCTTTGCATTGAGGGCCAGGTTGTTATCAGCGCACCATGCCGCCAGGCACTTGACCTCCTCCCTGTAGGCTCACTCGTCATTGTCACTGATCAGGCCTACCACCGTGGTGTCTGCGAACTTGACGATGATGTTGGAGCTGTGTACAGGAACACAGTCGTGGGTGAAGAGGGAGTACAGGAGGGGGCTCAGCATGCAGTTTTGTGGAACACCAGTGTTCAGGATCAGGGTGGAGGTGGTGAAGTTGTCTAACCTGACAGACTGGGGTCTGTCGGTTAGGAAGTCCAAAGTCCAGTTACAGAGCGAAGGGCTGATCCCTAGGTCATGGAGTTTGTTGACCAGCCTAGAAGGGATGACTGTGTTGAGTGCCGGGTTAATGTCTATCAACAGCATTCTAACATAGGTGTTTTGTCCAGGTGGGTCAGGGCAGAGTGTAAAGCTGTCGAGATGGCGTCGTGTGTAGCTGTCGAGAACGCCGTCGCCTGTTCGACCGGTAGGCAGACTGATAGGGATCCAGTGTTGGGGGGAGGCAGGACTTGAGGTGGACCAGAACTAGTCATTGGAAGCACTTCATGGTTGTGGGGGTGAGTGGGACAGGTCGAAAGTCATTCAGGCTAGACACAGACGACTGCTTCGGCACTGGCACAATGGTTGCGGTCTTAAACATGTGGGGACCACCGCCTGGACTAGTGACAGGTTGAAAATGTCAGTGAAAATCTCAGCCAGCTCCCTAGCACATGCTCTGAGCACACGCCCAGGGACACCATCAGGACCAGCAGCCTTGTGTGCATTCCCTCTGCTCAGTGCAGACAACACATCTGCGGTGGATAGACTGAGGTGGAGGTCATCTGGTGGGAGCTCAGCTCTGATAGCTGGAGCTTTGTTGTCCCTGTCGAAGTGAGCTTAGAACCTGCTTACCTTGTCGGTGATGGAGATGTCTCTGGCTGTGGGGGTGGGATTATTTGGCCAGTAGTCTGTGAGACCTGGGCTCATTAGAATATGTAAACTATTTTACAAAAATCTTATGAAAATGTTATGAAAATCTTTGACAGCTGAATTCATAAGATATGTTATGTTAGGTGAAGTAAAATTAGAGTAATAATCCAGAGGGAAAAAATAGCAATGCTGTGTTTCAAACCGGTGTCCTTCAGCTCTGCAGACTGGTGCACTACCCACTACTCCAATCAGGGACATGCCATTCAGGAAGGCAAGTAGTGCCTATATCAAGGTTGTTCAAAAGCCGCACTGTCCAGTTAGGAAGCATAAGTGATTGTGAATCAATGTCACCAGTTTTGGTGCAAATGAAAGTGACAGCAAGGTGCACTGGAGAGGCAACTGCAAAACATCCCCCAAAAATTGAATGGTTTTGCCGGTGATGGCAACAGACAATTGCTCTCTCCTTATCCTTCCTGACTGATTCTTCTCTAGTTTTGTGTTTTGCTAGTGTCCTTGTCACTACTGGTAGCATGAGGCGGTACCTGCAGCCCATTCAGGTTTTACAGGCAGTCCAGCTCATTCAAGATGGTACATCCATATGTGCCGTCGCAAGAAGGTTTGCTGTGTCTCCCAGTACAGTCTCAAGAGCATGGAGGAGATACCAGGAGACGGGTCGTTACGTGAGGAGAGCTGGACAGGGCCGTGCAAGGAGGAACAGGAGGAGCACTGCCAGAGCCCTACAAAATGACCTCCAGTGGGCTATTGGTGCATGTTTTTAACCAAACTGTCAGAAACAGACTCCATTAGGGTGGCGTGAGGGCCTGACGTCCTCTAGTGGGACCCGTGCTCACAGCCCAGCACCGTGCAGCACCAGAATTGGCATGTCCACCTTTGGCGCCCTGTTGTCTTCACAGATGAGAGCAGGTTCACACTGAGCACATGGCGATAGAGTCTGGAGACGCCATGGTGAACGTTATGCTACCTGCAACATCATCCAACATGACCGGTTTGGTGGTGGGTCAGGGATAGTCTGGTGATGCATATCCTTGGAGGGTCGCACAGACCTCAACATGCTAGTCAACGGTACCCTGACTGCTGTTAGATGCCAGGATGAAATCCTCAGACCCATTGTCAGACCTTACGCCGGTGCAGTAGGCCCTGGGTTTCTCCTGGTGCAGGACAATGCCCAGCCTCATGTGCCCCGAGTTTGCAGGCAGCTCCTGGATGACAAAGGCATTGATGCCATTGACTGACCCGTCGAGGCATGGACTCCACTAGACGTCTGAAGCTGTGCTGTGGTATCTGGCACCAAGATGTCAGCAGCAGATCCTTTAAGTCCTGTAAGTTGAAAGTTGGGGCCTCCATTGATCGGACTTGTTCGTCCAGCACCATGGATTTAGATCTGGGGAATTTGGAGGCCAAGTCAACACCATTGTGTTCCTCAAACCATTTTTGCTTTGTGGCAGGACGCATGATCCTGCTGAAAGAGGCCAGTGCCATCAGAGAATACTGTTGCCATGAAAAGGTGCACATGGTCTGCAACAATGCTTTGGTAGGTGGTACGTGTCATTCACATGAATGGCAGGACCCAAGGTTTCCCAGCAGAACATTGCTCAAAGCATCACACTGCCTCCACTGGCTTGCCTCCTTCCCATAGTGCATCCTGGTGCCGTGTGTTCTCCAGGTAAGCGACACACACGCACCCAGGCCATCCACGTGATGTAAAAGGAAACGTGATTCATCAAACCAGGCCACCTTCTTCCATCTCTCCATGGTCCAGTTTTGATGCTCACGTGTCCATTGTAGGCGCTTTCGGCAGTGGACAGGGGTCAGCATGGGCACCCTGACTGATTTGCGGCTACGCAGCCCCATACACCACAAACTGCGATGCGCTATGTATTCTGACACCTTTTTATCAGTACCAGCATTAACCTTTTCAGCAATTTGAGCTACAGTAGCTCGTCTGTTGGATCGGACCACATGGGCCAGCCTTCGCTCCCCACGTGCATCAATGAGCCTTGGCCACCCATGACCCTGTCGCCGCTTCACCGCTTTTCCTTCCTTGGACCACTTTTGATAGGTACTGACCACTGCAGACTGGGAATACCCCACAAGGGCTGCCGTTTTGGAGATGCTCTGACCCAGTTGTCTAGCCACCATAATTTGGCCCTTGTCAAAGTTGCTCAGATCCTTACGCTTGCCCATATTTCCTGCTTCTAACACATCAACTTTGAGGACAGAATTTTCACTTGCTGCCTAATATATCCCAACCCCTGACAGGTGCCGTTATAACAAGATTCTGTGTTACTCACTTCACCTGTCAGTGCTCATAATGTTATGGCTGATCGGTGTATTTAAGTCACTAACAATATAAATATGTGAATGTGAAGAGACTGGATAAGCGCAAGCAGCATAGCCAAGTAGCCTACAGCTGAAGGAAGTCGAGAGAGGAGGATAAATGATGTGGCGTCAAGGCATGGATGGAAGAAAAAAACAATGCAACAAGGCTGTAATATATAGGCCTACAGCCCTGATGTGTTTTTAATGCAAGTCAAATTAACAAGAACATAATATAACAATGAAAATAGACAATAATATTGACTGTGATTAATTATAAAGCTTGAGTGATTTCATATTTTTTCATGTGATTCCTAGATCTTCTAATAAACATAATTTTGATGCAAAATGTTTTCGGGTGGCTCAGACATGATCAAGAAGGAATGATATGCTCTGTATGCTGGAAGCATTGTGGATCCAATGTGTTCGGGGGCTTGTTAAAACAACCAAGCAGAAACTATAGGCTGGGTGAACTTAAATCCAATAAAATGTCTACTAGTCCTGGACAGGCAGAGGAGAACAAAAAAACCCATGAGGGTAAAATCTTACATATATTAAAAAAAAAAAAAAAAAAAAAAAAAAAAAATTATTGCTTGTTTTTTGGTTGCTATTGTATTAGGGAGGACATTGTAGTGTGCATTAGCTGCTCAAGTGGACTTTGACAACAGGGCAGATTTAACACTAATAGTTTTCTTTTTCAAGTGGCCAGATATTATATAAAGTATATCACAGAGTCCTGTAGAGCGTGGGGTAGCAGAGGTTGGGGTACTACCTTTGACTAATTTTCAGCCAGGAAAACCCCTGCTTTAGTAATGCACTTTAGACCAAATTTTTATTAGCTTCCATTGAGGAAGCATTGAGTAGAATTCTCAGTCCACAAACAGAATGTTCAAAACACTATTGTGATGTAACCTGCAATCTGTGAATAGTGTTTGGAAAGGTCATTATATAGTTCTGTAAACAAAACAAAAACAGCTTTAGAGATGTGCATTACATATTTGAGAAGTTTAAATCTAACCTATCAAGTCCTTTAAACACTTAAACAATATAAAAGCAAGGTGCCTTTCATGATGGTGTTGGCAATCTTTTTTAGATGTATTATTATTACGGTTGTTACGATTATTAAGGTTGTCTATTTACATGTTGTGGTAGCTGATGCTTTGGTCTATCAAAATATGTTAACATTTTATTAATATCAAGGAAAATATTTGTAAAGAAATTCAGGAATACCTTTTTTTCCTGTGTATTAAATGCTTTTTATTAGTCTGAAATTTGCACCAACTCACTCCTCGACATATCCAAACCCCAGTGTATGCAATGAATTGATGTAAATTCATCAAATTAATCTAGGTCAGTTTGGCTAACATAGTGGAAATGTAATATGTAATGTCCTCTCCTTTTTGCACGGATTTGAAAGAACTTGACATGTGAAAGCAGATTACGTAGCAACATCACCTTAGCACAAAGGTTAACGCAGAGCTTTAGTCACAAGGATTGTGTGCTCAAAGTCCTTTTTAGACCATTGAGATACATATTGTGTAATTTTTGTTGTTCGTTGCACAGAAATAACTTCTGCTTTTAGACAAACTCCTCCAAATTGCAGAGGTGTGTTGGGCTGCCACATTTGACTCATAGGGTTTTTTCTCAAGGACACTTAAGGCTTTGATCCAACAGCTTTTGTTAATCAATCAGTTGCTCACCTATCAGCCTGCCCTATGCACCTATGGCTTCACATGCATCTGAAATGTTGAAAAGTTGACCACGGGTTGATTTAATTAAACAGTAAGGAGGTGGCCAAGTGAGGCTTTTTATTTGCAGCGAAACAGTTAGAGCTGGAAAACTGTATACAGCTCCGGAAAAAATGAAGAGACCACTACAGCCTTTTTCGTTCCTTTCCAAAAAAGTTGAAAAGGAAAGTTTTGAGTGAGGAACAGAAGCGTTCAATTTGCAGTGGTCTCATAATTTTAACCCTTCTGTTCCTCACTCAAAACCTTCCTTTTCGAATTTTTTGGAAGAGAAAGAAAAAGGTGCAGTGGTCTCTTAATTTTTATTCAGGGCTTTATATACAGCAGAAAATAGGCCTCAACCATTTGTTAGGCCTCAACTGTTTACTGGTGATGTATTGACTCTGTTCTGAATTAAGGGAAAAATACCTCTCTCATTCTGCCTCTTTTTATTTTTTTCTGACTTTCAACTAATTTCCCCCCTTACTTTCTCTCAGTTCAATGATGAAAGGATCCACCAGCCACAAGACTATTGATCTTTCAGGAAACCCCATCCTTCGCCTCTACTACAATTCACGGGTAAAAAAATATCTACAACTTTTTCGCTGTGCACTTTCACAGACGTGCCCATGATTTTTATACTTACTACCTACACACACACACACACACACACACACACACACACACACACACAGGCTGATCAAAATGCTGTCTCCCATAGCTGGTGCTGTTCGTCATGTGTATGGGGAATGAGCTGTTCTTCTGCCTGCTTTATGTCTTCTACTACATCGAGGAACCCCATGGTAAGTCACTTTTTTTCCCTCTCTTCATCTCTCTTCGTTGTTACGTTTCAGTCATCTATCAGACACTCTTACCCAGAGGGAATTTCAGTTAGTGCATTCATCTTAAGATAGCCAGGTGGGACAAACGAACAACCCAGCAGTAGTAAACACTGTATTAAGTATATTTCAGCGAAATCCCCCTCTTTCCATTTTGCACCAATATTCTTTCTGCCTCTGTCTTTCTCCTCCACCCTGTCATGCCCCTGCCTTTCTCCCTCAGTATCATAAGTTGGCTTACAGTCACGCACAGATTTATGGTTTCTCTGTGGTAAATGGCTGAACATACACAATGAGAGGATTATGTAAAAACATGGGACACTTAGATGGCTTCTTTCTGTGTCTTTCTTACTGTCTCCCTCTCTTTATACACTGCTCAAAAAAATTAAGGGAACACTTACATCACACATCGGGTCTCGATGAACGAACTATGTTGCAGATCAAAATCTTTACTGTACATTGTGTAATTCGTTGAGAACAAAATGACGTAACAATGGTCAATGGAAACCAAAACCACATTTCCTGTGTGCCATAGAGAAAGGTGGCACTGGCATTGGTTCTGCGTTCACTACGTAGTTTTTTGCTTATTACTGTTTACAAACTTTCTATTTTTTTAAACTTTGTTCATGCTGCACTGTCGCTAATACAGTATGGTTTGACTAGCTCTTTTGGAAATTCTTTCATCCTTGAATACAGACTTTTACACTACTTACCGGAGCGCTTGCTGTGATTCCTTTGCCCTGCCACCGATTTGATTACAAATACGCCGACGGAGGAGGAAGAAGAGAGGCAAACTTGCTGGTATCCTGTATAGATCTCGGATGAGATACTGCAATCCGCTATTACCGAGCATTTTACTTGCAAATGTTGAATCCCTGGACAATAAAATGGACGAACTACACACACGGATTAACTTTCAGTGGGACATTGCGAACTGTTGTGTGCTAGCGTTCATAGAGACCTGGTTGAATTCCACGGTGCCTGAATCGGCCATCACCCCTGCTGGTTTTCTGTCTACCGGTAGGACAGAACTTCGGAGTCAGGTAAACATATGGGTGGAGGGGTCTGCATTATGGTTAACTCTCGCTGGGGAATGGATGTCGCAGTAATGTCAACACACTGTTCACCAGACCTGGAGCTGCTGACTGTAAAGGTACTACCTTCTACCTTCCGCAGGAATTCAGCTCCGCTCTAATCACTGTAGTCTACATACCCCCGCAGGCGGAAAAAACTCATGCACTGGAGGACCTATACGGAGTAATAAATGGACTAGAGGACGCTCACCCTGAGGCAGCTTTTATTGTTGTTGGCGACTTCAACAGGGCAAATATGAGGAAAGTTTTGCCGCAATAGCACCATCACATTAACTTTGCTACCCGGGGGGATCAGACTCTTGACCATTGTTATTCACAAATACGAAATAGCTACAAACTCATCCCCCGTCTGCCACTACTTGGCGCCGTCGGATACACTGATACATAATATCCCAGAGATTCTGGGGAACGTGAGGGCCAGTCAATGTCATCAATGCCTACACACTCTGGCCACATGAGGCCGGGCATTGTCCTGCACCAGGAGAAACCCAGGGCCCACTGCACCAGCGTAAGGTCTGACAATGGGTCTGAGGATTTCATCCCGGTACCTAACAGCAGTCGGGGTACTCTTGGCTAGCATGTGGAGGTCTGTGCGACTCTCCAAAGATATGCCTCCCCAGACCATCACTGGCCCACTGCCAAACCGGTTATGCTGGATTATGTTGCAGGCAACATAACGTTCACAACAGCGTCTCCAGACTCTTTCACGTCTGTCACATGTGGTCAGTGTGAACCTGCTCTCATCTGTGGAGAGAACGGAGTGCCAATGGTGTTGTGTGGCGAATGCCAATCGAGCTGCACGGTGCTGGGCTGTGAGCACAGGTCCCACTAGATGACGTCGGGCGCTCATGCCACCCTCAGCAGTGACGCCAACAGGGGGGCCTAGGCCTGGGGAGGCCCTGTTTGGTTGGCTTAAATGTAATTATTAACCCTTAGGTGGCGCTTTAGGTGTATCTGCCTAATCACAGGAATATCCGCCTAATAATGAATTAGTATTACATTTTTTCAAAACGGTTTATGATAGAGAGATACGGTTTCTTTTGCTGTTTTCCTGAGATTCTTCTGAAAATGGCCACGTGCATTGTGTTTACGTGGCGCATTTCCTGGTTGTCGTCATCCATCCAGTGCAACCTAACCCTAAGGTGCACCTGACCAATGGAAGGGTTGCAGATTTTTGAAATTCAATGCTCCATCGACCAATGGAAGGATGTTGCTAGGCAGAATATTTTCTTTTACCCAATCAGGGAAAGGTAACTGTTACGTATTCTAGCAAATCAAAAGGACTATGTTGGCATGTCCATTTCGGTTTGCATGAGATGGATAGGTAAGTGTCCGGAACACAGAGGAGGAATGCTAACAACATGCTAACAGAGCACAATAACGAAGCGCACAGACAGGGAAAGTATGTGTTTTTTTAACAGCTTTATAAGTATTATTATTAGTAGTATAAAATGGCAAAACGTGAAACACTTTTACCCAATGTAGCCATAGTCCTTTTCGGTTTGCACACGCTGGATAGCTGAGTGTCCAAAACACAAAGGAGGAATGCTAACAAAATGTTAACGGAGCATGATAACGGAATCCATTATAGGACTGGTAAGTAACATCAAATAACCTATTTATCATGAAATAATGTAATACAAATGTGATCATTATAGTTATTGTCTGCTTTGCATTTTTGGAATGGGAGAATTGTTCCACATGGTTGTGTGTGATCTGAGTTCAATCATAAATAGAAAAATAATAATGGGTGTCAAAAACGTATTGGACTGCTTGCACAAAAGTTGAATTATTTCATTGTTTGGTTCACATTTATTGTAATACAATGCATATTTGTAGAAGAAAAACGGTTTGCAAAGGACATTTGTAATTGAAAAACTGTTCCACATGGTTGTGTTGTGGTCAGAATTCAATGATAAATAGAAAAAATCTGATTTCACTTGGAAAATTATTTATTTTATTGTGCTTTTTTCACTCAAATACTACCTTATGAATACATTAACATGCATGCTTATATGAGCTGAGGTTATTTTGAACCTATTGATTGATGATCATGATGATCCATATACATTACATATTGTTTATAAGCCCAAATGTAAATGTAGTGAAAATCGAAAAACAATAGCATAGTCCCCAGAGGTTAGTAGTCTGTCAATGTTAGTATTCAGTACCATAGGGAAAGTTAGAGTTATTAAACAGAAGAATTGCATTAATGGAGGGATTCATGTTTTTTCTCTTTGCTGTTTTTGCCGGACCGCGTAAGCGGAGCCGGCTAAGAAGAGCGAATGTCTCTTACTGACTGGCTGACTGAGTGACCTTGTTAAATAGCGTAGTGGTTAGAGACGCAGGCTCTGGAACAATAGGTCTCGCGTTCGCCTCCCGTAACAGGCAAAACGCATTATGCCTGAGGTTCAGGACAGAAATAACTTTGCTGGCTACAACTTTATGTAGCTACGTAATAGGAAGCCTAAAATAAAATGGTTCTGATGGATATTAGGATTTGTTCAGGATAGACAAACACTTCGCTGGCTTCACGATTCTCTCGTCTTTTCACTTGACAAAAAAAGTCAGTTATCGTTAGTGATGGCCATTCGAGGCTTCATTACCGTTCTTCTAGCAGCATGATATTATGCTAGCAGTGCTAAGTCAGATTTTCTTTTTCAAAATAAAAGCCATCATTGAACTATATAAGTTATAGTTAACAGTCTTGTCTGTACATTTCATGTTTAATGTCCGTTCCAATGTTATTCTTATCTGTTCTTTTTCACAGACTAGATTGTTAACTATATTGCCTTATACATTTCAATTATGGATTTTATTGTGATAAAGAAAATCTGAGTGCTGCCAGCATAATATCCTGCTGCTAAAATAACGCTAATGAAGCCTCGAATAGCCATCACTAGTTATCGTCACCTATATTGATAGATACTGTATCTATGTCATTCAAAAATGGCTAATTAACTGTTAAAGCGGCCAGTGGCAAAAGAGGATTTGTTCAGGATAGACAAAAACCTCGCTGGCTACAACCTTGAGTAGATACGTTATGGGAAGCCTAAAATGAAACTGTTTACTATATTGCGATTATTTCTGGTGGATTTTCGAATTATGTCTCAGGATTTGTTCAGGATAGACAAACACTTCGCTGGCTACACGATTCTCTCGTCTTTTAACTTGATGAAAAAGTCTGTTATCGTCACCTATATGGATACAGTAGTTATTGTATCAGTGTCATTCACGAATGGCTAATAAGCTGTTAAAACGGACAGTGGCAAATTAAGTTCAAGCCATTAAGTTCATAGATGCTATTTGTGGTGGAGGTAAACCTAATAAGAAACGTTAATCAGTTTAACGCTAGTTAATGGTGTCTAACAAAATATTCAAACTTGGCGTGATGTTAATGAGTGAAAATAATATAATGCGTAGAGGCTATACTAATGCCCGGCATATGTGCAGTTCGGTGGCGTAGTGGTTAACGACAATGCCTTTCACGTGTGCGACTTGGGTTCGATTCTCGAGAGGGCAGCCACGATTAACACATTTTATTGCGGGCCGGCTGAACTAGGCTTGCCTGGTTTCTTATTTTTATACAGCGTTATGTTTCAACCTTTTTTCTGAGTGGCTACCAACAGCCATTCAGTGATCCAGTGAAAGTAATACCCTGACGCCTACAACCAAACTGAGTGATGCCCAAACACCAGCACCAACACATCTTTGTTAAAGTGGCACTAGGTAGGATTTCTTCAGTAAAAAAACAAAAGTTCAGTGCCAGTGGAATGTCAGTCTATATATTTTGGAGCGTGTCCTACTTCCCAGCCAATTCTGTTCCAGCAATCCTGTTCCAGTCAATCACCTTCTGCGAGGCGGGCTTTCCTCCTTGGCTTATTTTGTGAATTTGCATTTTACCTGGATTTTATATATATGTGTGTGTGTGTGTGTGTGTGTGTGTGTGTGTGTGTGTGTGTGTGTATGTATATTGTGTGTGTGTGTGTGTGTGTATGTATATTGTGTGTGTGTGTGTGTGTGTATGTATATTGTGTGTGTATGTGTGTATGTATATGTATGTATGTATATTGTGTGTGTATGTGTGTGTATATATATATATACACACACACACACACACACACACACACACACACACACACACACACACACACACACACACACACTGTGAGGGAAAAAAAGTATTTGATCCCCTGCTGATTTTGTATGTTTGCCCACTGACAAAGAAATGATCAGTCTTTAATTTTAATGGTAGGTTTATTTGAACAGTGAGAGACAGAATAACAACAAAAAAATCCAGAAAAACACATGTCAAAAATGTTATAAATTGATTTGCATTTTAATGAGTGAAATAGGTATTTGATCCCCTCTCAATCAGAAAGATTTAATAACTCAAATAACTCAACACACAGCCATTAATGTCTAAACCGCTGGCAACAAAAGTGAGTACACCCCTAATTGAAAATGTCCAAATTGGGCACAATTAGCCATTTTCCCTCCCCGGTGTCATGTGACTCGTTAGTGTTACAAGGTCTCAGGTGTGAATGGGGAGCAGGTGTGTTAAATTTCGTGTTACCGCTCTCACGCTCCCTCATACTGGTCACTGGAACGTCAACATGGCACCTCATGGCAAAGAACTCTCTGAGGATCTGAAAAAAAAGAATTGTTGCTCTACATAAAGATGGCCTAGGCTATAAGAAGGTTGCCAAGACCCTGAAACTGAGCTGCAGCACAGTGGCCAAGACCATACAGTGGTTTAACAGGGCAGGTTCCACTCAT
>JACXGI010006937.1:15587-39615 GCA_016801175.1 Esox masquinongy
GTGCTGCCAGCATTGCTGCAGAGGTTGAAGGGGTGGGGGGTCAGCCTGTCAGTGCTCAGACCATACGCCGCACACTGCATCAAATTGGTCTGCATGGCTGTCATCCCAGAAGGAAGCCTCTTCTAAAGATGATGCACAAGAAAGCCCGCAAACAGTTTGCTGAAGACAAGCAGACTAAGGACATGGATTACTGGAACCAAGATAAACTTATTTGGTTCAGATGGTGTCAAGCGTGTGTGGCGGCAACCAGGTGAGGAGTACAAAGACAAGTGTGTCTTGCCTACAGTCAAGCATGTTGGTGGGAGTGTCATGGGCTGCATGAGTGCTGCCGGCACTGGGGAGCTACAGTTCATTGAGGGAACCATGAATGCCAACATGTACTGTGACATGAAGCAGAGCATGATCCCCTCCCTTCGGAGACTGGGCCGCAGGGCAGTATTCAAACATAACGACCCCAAACACACCTCCAAGATGACCACAGCCTTGCTAAAGAAGCTGAGGGTAAAGGTGATGGACTGGCCAAGCATATCTCCAGACCTAAACCCTATTGAGCATCTGTGGGGCATCCTCAAATGGAAGGTGGAGGAGCGCAAGGTCTCTAACATCCACCAGCTCCGTGATGTCGTCATGGAGGAGTGGAAGAGGACTCCAGTGGCAACCTGTGAAGCTCTGGTGAACTCCATACCCAAGAGGGTTAAGGCAGTGCTGGAAAATAAATGTGGCCACACAAAATATTGACACTTTGGGCCCAATTTGGACATTTTCACTTAGGGGTGTACTCATTTTGTTGCCAGCGGTTTAGACATTATTGGCTGTGTGTTGTGTTATTTTGAGGGGACAGCAAATTTACACTGTTATACAAGCTGTACACTCACTACTTTACATTGTTGCAAAGTGTCATTTCTTCAGTGTTGTCACATGAAAAGAAAAATGTGAGGGGTGTACTCGCTTTTGTGAGATACTGTATATATATCATAAGTATGCCATAGGGAGCGAAGTTTGCTTACTGTAAGAAACTATAATGGCAGCTAGAGACCAGGACGACAAAACAGCCTTTTCCTCTCCTGTCTACTACAGTATACTCTACGAAAATTGCAAAGAAGTGAAAGAACACTTAGACCAACTCTCTATAGCTAGCTGCCAGGAACCCTAAGCTAATGTTAGCAAGGCTAAGAAAGTCAAACTCTTAGTTAGTGCTTTCTTTGGAGCAGGTAATTTGATTTGTCATATTTTTATTCAGAATGCCATTTTCTATTGGGCAATGGTGTGGAACCGCCCTTCTGACTGGTGAGTAATTGCAAAATGCTGTAATAGTTTTTTTTTTGACTGAAAAAAATCCTACTTATTGCAGCTTTAAAAAAAAATCTGATTTAACCAACATAAATGTCTATCTACTGTAACTATCTGGCTAAACCATTGCCACCATGCAACCAAAACTAGGAGCACAGAAATGGAAGGACAAATCTAAAAGAGAACGTCAAAATAGGTATAGCAGTAAGTAATGGCTGATTGTGACTGAGTAGGTTATGAACTGAAAAATGTGACAATTGTGTTGAAAACAAAGGCATTTGAATGTGGCCTAGTTATGAATTAAAACATTAAACAATATGTCTATGACCTGTTTTTTGGACAGTAATATCATTACTATTTATTTCTTTTTTGGCAAATGGTTTGGGTCCTAAACGTTAAATTCTGTCCCGGACCCTTGGATTCCTGTCGGCGTCCCTGCCCTCATGGAGTCTCTGACAGTGTGGTCAGAAACATGCACACCAGTAGCCCGCTGGAGATAATTTTGTAGGGCTATTGCAGTGCTCTTTCCGGTTCCTCTTCGCACAAAGAAGCACATAACAGTCCTGCTGCTGGGTTGATTCCTTCTACGGCCCTGTCCAGCTCTCCTTGTGTAACGGTGGAGTCTCCTGGTATCTCCTCCGTGCACTTTTGTACTGGGAGACACAGCAAACCTTCTTGTGATCGCACGTATGGATGTGCCATCCTGGAGGAGCTGGACTGCCTGTACAACCTGAATGGGCTGCAGGTACCAACTCATGCTACCAGACAAGGACACTAGCAAAACGCAAAACCGTAGAAGAATCATTCAGGAAGGATAGGGAGAGAGTAATTGTCTGTGGCCACCACCTGCAAAACCATTCCCTTTTTGGGGGTTGTCTTACTGTTGTCTCTCCAGTGCACCTGTTGTCACTTTCATTTGCACCAAAACAGGTGACATTGATTCACAATCACTTATGCTTCCTGACTGGACAGTTTGATATCCCTGATGTTTAATTGACTTGGTGTTATGCTGTTATGATTACGTGTTCCCTTAATTTTTTGGAGCAGTGTATATTTCTCACTCACTTTCTTTGTGTTTGTATATATTCATCCTTCTCTCTTTTTCTATATTTCTCTTTTTCAGTTAAATTCAGATTACATTATTGGCATGAGTTTCAAGGTTTGTTTGTCAAATGCACCGAACAGCACCGTGTCATCCTGCACGATGAAATTCTTGTGACATGGCACCTGACCACTACATAGTGAGAGTTAAGAAGAAAATATATAAGCAAAATATAGCCGGACCAACAAATAATAATAATAATAATATAAATTATTATTAGTTTAAAGAAAAGAGTACTGTAAACTAGCAGCAATCTGGGTGGTATTATTGAACAATTAGATATGGCAAGTATGGCAGTGATATACATAAGTGTAAACTAGCAGCAATTGGTAGAGTTATTGAATATTATAGATACAAATGGACTATGTGACAATGTCAATATTGCCGAAGTGTACTGTAGAAATATAAAAGTTTATTTCCAACATAACATCATTAAAGTAATAATAAGATTGTCAACAGGACAATTAGTATAATATAAAGGAAGACAACATCAAAAACTTACTACTTAATATTAGTTGTTCAGTTGTTCTTAATTGTAGTGTGTGCAGAACTCTAAGTTTTTATCCCTGAGATCTGGGTCTTCTCCAAAGATTATTTTTATTTTCTATATTTCCCCTCTCCCTCCAGTGTGGCTGCAGTGGCTGATCAGTGTCTGTGCCGGGGTGTGTGCCCTGAAGTCGGCCATCAGCGTGCTGCACCTTGTCACTGCCTCCAGGAATATGGCTGCCATCGACATGGCCGACCGTGAGAGGGAGCGGGCTAAGGCCGAGTGAGGCAAGGGGAGTGGGTGGTGGAAAGCAACCCACACCCTCACGCCTTTACTGTAGTTTTGAGCGGATGGGTGTGACAATTTGGTAACAACACCACCCCCATTTTATCCTCTGATAGGCTGTCATGCTTTTTTTTTTTTCAATAATCCAATCCTCTTAGATCTACTTGAATGTCTAAAGTAGGGTGTCAAAAACAGAAAAACAAAAAAATGTGTCCCTTACAATCAGTCTTCAGAGGTCACTGAAAATAGGTTATATTCCCTTGTTGTAAAAATGAACAAAATATTTTCTGTATTTTTTTTTCTGTTTTTTTTTTTTTAGTTGTCTAGCTGTCATTTGGGGGTTTATAAGCAAGCTGGACAGAGTTTACTAATGATATTACTGTAAGTCTGCTATTGGTTGTACATAGGTTTGTTTTGTTTTAGTTAAGTTATTTTATTAAAATATTATTTGTTTTTAAATCAGACCAACCACAGCCAAGACTGGACTCATCCCAGTCATATGTTTGACACCCCTGGCCTAGCAGTTAGTGGTTAGAGGTCGATCTAGTATATAAATACAAGTTGGAAGTGTGTTTGAAGCTGGAGAAGAGTGCGTCTAAATAGTCTGAAGAGGATTACTTTCCTTAACTCCCTTCTACTACCACTGATCTAAAACGTGGAGATTGGTAAAACCCATAATGTTGAATGAATGTGTTTAACCTTCCAATTACCTCATGTTAGCACAGAGAAATGAAGGGAGATGATGAGAGAAAGCAGATTTAAACTATTGAGGTGCAACCTGTCCAAAAAGTCTCAAGAAACACATTCTTGTAATCAGGATTACATTTACACAATCTGAATTTGACTTGGTGTAACAGTACTGCTAGTGGTAGACAATATATAGGGACTGAATGCACAATATACACAAAGCTGACATATAATTAAATACACTACCGTTCAAAAGGTTTGGGGTCACTTAAAAATGTCCTTGTTTTTGAAAGAAAAGCTGTTTCCCGCTCCAATAGTGTAAATGAATTAACAACATTCAGAATGTTTATGCTGTATTTCTGATCAATTTGATGTTATTTTATGGACACATTCTTTTTTTAAAAAAAGGACATTTCTAAGTAACCCCAAACTTTTGAATGGTAGTGTACAAGAGGTGGCCAGTTTTCTTCGTGCTAGGCCGGTTGAAGATTGTAAGACTGTGACCTGGGCTATTTCAATATTTTTACATGATCAGAAGACACGCAGGTCAATAAATGCAAGTGGGCTGTGACCAGAGTCCTTAAACAGAATCCAAGTCAGCTGCATAACCAGGTGGACAGGTGGGGTGTGGGCACTGGCCGCAGGAATCATCAGGCAGCAACATGATCTGCAACACATCGAGGAGGATTTTGGACAGGGACAGCAACAAGTGATTTGGGCCAGGTAGTCCTGAAGCGTGGTCCATGAGCTCATGTCCTTTTAAGGTCAAACAGGACACCAGGAATGTTAGAGAAAGCATTCCTAGGATTCACAAGGATACCTAAGCATACTTTTCATACTGACCCATGTCCCTGTTCAAATAAACGAATGCAACATAACAATTGGGACTTAAATCAATCAAATGTATTTTATAGGGCACTTTTTATATCAGCAATTATCATAAAGTGTTTGTACAGATACCCAGTCCAGAAACCCAAAAAGAGCCAACAACAACAAGTTTATGCAGTGGCTAGAAGAAAACTCCCTAGTCACCCCCAAACAATCTGTTGCAATATAATAACTAGGGACTGAGATGGTGGGGGTGGACCGATCGGGAGACACTACTCCCCCTCCTGAGGGTGGCATTATAACTAGGTTTCCTCACTTGGGTTTGGGCTACAGAACAGTCCTCTCAGTGGAACATGTAACCCCCAAGCTAAACTTAATCATAGATCATTGCAGTAACTCAACCAAAAGAAAAGACTTAGTGACAAAGTCAAAAAAGCTTGGGAACCCATGGACTTGCTAACTAGCTAACATTCAAGGCTTTTCAACAGACCTTATTCAGTACACCTCATAACCAAGGCTTAAAGCAATACAGTGCGTTGTTTTGAAATGCTTCGCGTTAACATCCAGGCCACTGTTATTATTGCTGCTCCTTAATATGAAAATTCCTGTGTTTTGTTGTTATCAGTAATTATTTGAAATAGTAGTGAATAGAGGTGTGTCTTTGGTTTTGTGGCATGTTCATTCCATCAAACAAAATGTTTTTTAGTTGTAAAACATCTCAATTGAAGCAAACAGGGAGGGTCCTATCTGAATTTTGACCAATAAAAAATCTGATGAAACGGTACCTCCTTTTTTTTGTTCCGTTTGCTTCTGCTGAAATGTTTTGCCCCTAAACTTATTCGGGGAAATGTATACACCCCAATTTTATATTTAATGAGTCTTTACAGCTTTACTGCTTTTTGTTTTCATTATTTATTATTGTTATTCCTTTTAGATTATAGTAGAATTTACCAATGGCCATAGGTCAAGGACCAGATTTCCTTACCATGAATCCAATCTTGACCCATTGGGATACTAACAAATATTGTACCCTAGACCAAAGGTTTAGTGGCAACTTCTAAAAACTGGTAACAGTGACATAGCAGTGGTGTTTGAGTTATGAAAGAATGGGATAAACATGTTCTTACAGACACACATTTGGATATATTGGGCACATTCCGGAGTTAAAGTTTATGATATGAGAATTATGTTTGGATTTGCACTATAAAAGTTATTCTAAGAGCTTTTATGTCATCACTAAGCGAACATTTACTGTGTTTGCTGTGTGTGGATATACATTACTGCATTTGTGAAGTATTCAGATCCATTCACTTTCTTCACATTTTGTTGTGTTATAGACTTTATAATTGAGTGAATTTATTTGTTTGTGCCAATTCACAGAAAATAAAAAATGATATCCAATGTACAGAGGTATTCAGACCGTTTATACAGTACTTTTTGTAGAAGTGCAATTTTAGGACATTCACACATTTTGTTCTCAACAAATTACACAGTGTACTGCTGGGCACTGTATATACATGGTTACACATACAGTTTAATGATTAAAAACAAACAGAAAAAAACCACAGAGAACAGAAAACAAGACCCTGACACGACGAAGTACATTGCTTCAGGGACGTCGCTAGGCCTATTTTAGGTGGGCTTTAGCCCCATGTTCTTTTTAGTTTGATGCATTGAACTTAACTTGCTCATCTGAAGCGAGCTGTCTTCTGTAAATAGTAGCTAACGTTTTTAGTGGTCAGAGAAGTAAATCCTCTCAAGTTCAAAATGTAATAGCACTGGAAAGCAACGGTACGTTTTACTAATCAATATACTCTTTGAGCTAGCCCACTACCATTTTTTATAGAAATGTATTCAGGTTAAAACATTTTTTGAGGTCTTAAAAATGTCATGTATGGAAATTGTTTAGTCAATTTTTGCAGTTTGTGAATTTCGACTTGCACGACTGTCCGGACGTCAAGTAATATCAAAGTAAAATGTTTTTTTCTTTACCGGAAGGCAAGAAAGCTAGCTACAACTTTGTAGTAGACACTTCAGAGAAGACTAAGATCTGTAATTTGTAATACAAATAAAAAGCAATTAATGTAATTCAACAAAATAGTAAGGTGGCCAATAATGGGAGACGGTGGCCGATAATAGGGGGTCGTATTTTTTAGCTACGTCAACCAACTACTGAAAACTTTTAGTTAGTGTCTGTGTATAAATAGTTAATGAGTTTGTTAGCTTTCACGTGGATGGACTGAGCAGGCTAGATACTGAGCCATGCGGAGCTGAAAAGCACTGTCCAAAGACCTGCGTAACAAGGTAATGGAACTTTATAAAGATGGAAAACTATATAAATAGATATCCAAAGCCTTGCAAATGTACTGTTCAATCACTTATTAACAAGTGGAAAATTCGGGGATCTCTTGATACCAAGGCAAGGTCCGGTAGACTAAGAAAGATTTCAGCCAAAACTGCCAGAAGAATTGTTCAGGATATAAAGAAAAACCCCCATGTGACCTCTGGAGAAATACAGGCTGCTCTGGAAAAAGACGGTGTGGTTGTTTCAAGGAGCACAATACGATGATACTTGAACAAAAATGAGCTGCATGATCGTGTTACCAGAAAGAAGCCTTTACTGCGCCAATGCCACCAAATAGCCCGGTTACAATATGCCCAACAACACCTTGAAATGCCTCACAGCTTCTGGCACACTGTATGTTTGGAGAGGGGTCAAAAAGGCCTATAGTGAACAGAATACCATCCCCACTGTGAAGCATGGTGGTGGCTCACTGATGTTTTGGGGGGGGTGTGAGCTCTAACGGCACAGGGAATCTTGTGAAAATTGATGGCAAGATGAATGCAGCATGTTATCAGAAAATACTGGCAGACAATTTGCATTCTTCTGCACGAATGCTGTGCATGGGACGCTTTCCAGCATGACAATGACCCTAAGCACAAGGCCAAGTTGACCCTGCAGTGGTTACAGCAGAAAAAGGTGAAGGTTCTGGAGTGGTCATCACAGTCCCCTGACTGTAATATCATCGAGCCACTCTGGGGAGATCTCAAATGTGCGGTTCATGCAAGATGACCAAAGACTTTGCATGACCTGGAGGCATTTTGCCAAGACGAATGGGCAGCTATACCACCTGCAAGAATTTGGGGGCCTCATAGACAACTATTACAAAAGACTGCACGCTGTCATTGATGCTAAAGGGGGCAATACACAGTATTAAGAACTAAGGGTATGCAGACTTTTGAACAGGGGTGAGTTCATTTTTTACTTTGTTGCCTTGTTTTGTTTTGTGATTGTGCCATTCTGTTATGACCTACAGTTGAATGTGAATCCCATAAGAAATAAAAGATGTTTTGTCTGCTCACTCATGTTTTCTTTACAAATGGTACATATATTACCAATTCTCCAAGGGTATGCAAACTTTTGAGCACAACTGTACAGTGTTACACTTTTGATTGTTTTTTGGGGATTATGGTCATGTTTGTGTGCCAACCATAGACATGAAACCCATTCTGTTAGGTGTGCTTGCTAACCTTGTGCTTCGAAGGTGTTGGTACTGCGGGACTTGTCAAAATACAAACAATTGATTTGTAAATACAATTAAGCTATTGCATGTAGTTAACTGTATTTCAGTATGACAGTAAATTTCTTTTTTAAATTTGGTATAAAACATTTATTTGATATTTGTCCTGTTAAATAACTGGGAAAGACTTATCAGGAAGCACAAGAATTGACATTTTGACATTTTGAGCTTTGTTTTCTGTGCCATCTTGTAATTTATGTACAGTGATACACTTTAGAATGTTTTTGGGGGCTTATGGTTGTGTTTGTGTGCAAACCATAGTTAAGTAGACCATTCTGTTTGGTGTGCTTCGACTGAATTATGACTTCACAAAACTCTCATTACCACTATTAAAATGACCTTAAAATCACCCGGTAGCCCTATTGACCTGATTGTTGGTGTACAGATGTCTCATATATGCCTCCCTATAGGGTTGTATGGGGGAAATTAGAGAGTATAGCTAGCAGCATAGTATAGCTAGAGTATAGCTAGCGTGTTTCTCAAACCTCTCCTGGGGCCTCCCCAGCCGTTACATGTATTAGATGTAACCCAGAGCTAGCACACCTGAATCACCTTGTTAACTAATTATCAAGCCCTTGGCTGCTTGATTCAGGTGAGCCAGATCAGGGCTACATCAAATACATGGAATGGCTGGGGAGGCCCATGGAGAGGTTTGAGAACCACTGCACTAGGGTATAAAGAATCCATACAAAGTGTCAATTCATCGGGGAAAATAGAGGGTATAGCCATATAGCAGCTTTTTCAAAGTCACCCACTCCATTGGCTCCAGTTCAATACACTGTAAGCCAAATACAGCTATGCAAATTGCCTTAACAAAAGAACTAGACATAGTGAGGTGGAACATGGCTTTCGAGAATTACTCACTAGGGTATGAAGAATCCATATAAATACTTAGTGTCACAGTGTCTGACCATGTCTGACCTTTCCAGCTTGTAACTGGTGACCTATTTCACTATCCCTGCCATGTATGAGAAACCTGTCCCTATATTTATTATTATTATTCTGGGTCCTAAAATGCTTAATAACTCAAAGTTAATGGTAAAAAATGCTGTAAACTTGCATACTGTTAAAATTGTCCACATGTAACAACCATACAGACCCCCGCCCCGATTCCTCCCCCAGGGGCGCTACAGTGCACGATTCAGTTCACTAATTTCAAAATGCCATTTCCACCCCGTTCGACCCCGTTGATTTGCATTTTAATGAGTGAATTAAGTATTTCATCGCCTCTCAATCAGAAAGATTTCTGGCTCCCAGGTGTCTTTTATACAGGTAACGAGCTGAGATTAGGAGCACACTCTTAAAGGGAGTGCTCCTAATCTCAGCTTGTTACCTGTATAAAAGACACCTGTCCACAGAAGCAACCGACCAATTAGATTCCAAACTCTCCACCATGGCCAAGACCAAAGAGCTGTCCAAGGATATCAGGGACAAGATTGTAGACCTACACAAGGCTGGAATGGGCTACAAGACCATCGCCAAGCAGCTTGGTGAGAAGGTGACAACAGTTGGTGCGATTATTCACAAATGGAAGAAACACAAAAGAACTGTCAATCTTCCTCGGTCTGGGGCTCCATGCAAGATCTCACCTCGTGGACTTTTAATGATCATGAGAACGGTGAGGAATCAGCCCAGAACTACACAGGAGGATCTTGTCAATGATCTCTAGGCAGCTGGGACCATAGTCACCAAAAGAACTGGTAACACACTACGCTGTGAAGGACTGAAATCCTGCAGTGCCTGCAATGTCCCCCTGCTCAAGAAAGCACATGTACAGGCCCGTCTGAAGTTTGCCAATGAACATCTGAATGATTCAGAGGAGAACTGGGTGAAAGTGTTGTGGTCAGATGAGACCAAAATCGAGCTCTTTGGCATCAACTCAACTAGCCGTGTTTGGAGGAGGAGGAATGCTGCCTATGACCCCAAGAACACCATCCCCACCGTCAAACATGGAGGTGGAAACATTATGCTTTGGGGGTGTTTTTGTGCTAAGGGGACAGGACAACTTCACCAAATCAAAGGGACGATGAACGGGGCCATGTACCATCAAATCCTGGGTGAGAACCTCCTTCCCTCAGCCAGGGCATTGAAAATGGATCATGGATGGGTATTACAGCATGACAATGACCCAAAACACACGGCCAAGGTAACAAAGGAGTGGCTCAAGAAGAAGCACATTAAGGTCCTCGAGTGGCCTAGCCAGACTCCAGACCTTAAAGGTTCGAGTTGCCACATTTCAGCCTTGAAACCTTAATGACTTGGAGAAGATCTGCAAAGAGGAGTGGGACAAAATCCCTCCTGAGATGTGTGCAAACCTGGTGGCCAACTACAAGAAACGTCTGACCTCTGTGATTGCCAACAAGGGTTTTGCCACCAAGTACCAAGTCATATTTTGCAGAGGGTTTGAATACTTATTTCACTCAATTCACTAAAATGCAAATCAATTTATAACATTTTTGACATGCGTTTTTCTGGATTTTTTTGTTGTTATTCTGTCTCTCACTGTTCAAATAAACCTACCATTAAAATTATAGACTGATCATTTCTTTGTCAGTGGGCAAATGTACAAAATCAGCAGGGGATCAAATACTTTTTTCCCTCACTGTACCATCCCTTATAAGACCCTGTGCATTTGTTTGTTGATTTCTCAAAACACGGCAAAGTGGCAACTGACAGAACTCTGTCCATTTTTAACACAAGCTAATGCTAATAAATGCCTTAAACTCTTTTTCTCCTGAACTGTAAATTGGATTTACTCGCCAGTACATTTCCAGACTCTAGGCCATACTTCTGAACATGGCTCACAATGAAACTAGTTTCTATGTCAAAAATCGACTGAACTATGACTTCACAAAGTTAGCCCTTTATGCTAACTCTAATGACCACTAGCGTTAATAAACTATTAGCTGTATCTTTAGAACCGTTCAAGCTACAGACAGGAAACCAACTTTTTTCACCAGTTTAATCTATCCCCACTGCAAATTATGAAACGTTAATCGATTTTAATTAGCATTAATTAACTATTAGGCTGTATCTTTTGAACCGTTCGAGCTACCGACACGGAAACAACTTTGTTATACACGTTTAGGCTATCCCCAGTTCATATGATTTTTTTTTCGTTTTAACGTATGCTAATTAGTGTAAACAGCATTAATTAACTATTAGGCTGTATCTTTTGAACCGTTTGTGCCACAGACAAGAAACCACATTGTTTCAAACGTTTAAGCTATCCCCAGTGCAAATTATGAAATGGTTTTTACGTATGCTAATTAGCATTATTTAACTATTAGGCTGTATCTTTTGAACTGTTCAAGCTACAGACATGAAACAAACTTTGGTTCACACATTTAGGCTTTCCCCAGTTCATATGATGAAACGGTTATTGATTTTACATAGGCTAGTTAGCGTAATTGGTGTTAATTAACTATTAGGCTGTATATTTTGAACTGTTAACACGTTTATGATCTTTAACTATGTCATTTATGCTAATTGGCCTGAACAGCAGTATCTCTTGAACCTTAAAAAATACAGACTCCAAACCTTTTGATAGCTAAACACTATTTTGAACCATAAATACTTTTTAAACAGTTAGCAAGCACTACACATTTTCTTTTGGAAATGTACTGCTCCAGTTTCATATTGCCTTTTTATATTGTTTGTTTGCCAACATCTTACTTTTGCTTAATTACTTACATCAACTTACTTCACCATTTGGGGGTTTACTCTGCAGATGCCCTGTTTATTCTTCCTGTTGTTAATTTTTTTTGCCCTTTCTTACTTTGTGCACTGACTTCTCTACTTCAATTCGGTTTGTTTTTTGAACTACTTCTCTATGGTGCGTACTATATTTTTATTCCTGTTTTTATTTTCTTTCTTCCATAGATTTTGTCTTTTTCAAACAGTTTCTACTGTGTTCTACTTCCTGTTGTTTTTATTCTATTTCATTGTTTCATACAGATATTTGTGCTCTTTTTTTCTTATACTTACCATATTGACCCTTTATGGCAGTATTGTATAAACTCAATATACTTCTACCCTGTCTTTCTCTTTGACACATACACAGGCACACACATCTTAGACAGTGAACTGTTGAGTCAGAGGTCTATATAACTATACAAAGATATACAGTGTGAGTGTACCCTACCAGACCATTTTCCTATACTCACCAAATTGGAGGACCCCATCCATTGTTGCTATGCAACTATATTTTTTATTATTCTTGACACCTAAAATGCTTAACTCAAAAGTTCATGGTAAATGCTATGGTAAATACTACAAACATGCATACTGTTAAAATAGTCCACGTGTAACAACCAAACAGACCACCGCCTCGATTCCTCCGCAAGGGGTGCTACAGTACACGAATCAATTAGCTAATTTCAAAAGGATGTCATTTTCACCCCGTTCGACTTACAGTGCTGATTTTTTTTCTGTACCTGCCTCATTTCTCATGATGAACAAAAAAGCCTCAAGAATCCATATAGTCCGCCATGATGGATTTTTCTGTAGAATGAAAATTTGTCCAAAACTACAAAAATCTTCTCATGATCCGTAAATCCAATTGACTTGTCCTTTGGCATACAGGTGTCCTATACACGCCTCCCTAAAATCTTTTCAGGAATAAGAGAACTTGCAAATGGCGGACAAAATGGCTGATTACTGTACAATATATGTATGTGCATGTGTGCAATTCTTTATTGGAACAATATCCTATGCACTTCATATTCATTGTGCATCCAGATACCACCCCCATATAAGACCATGTGCATTTGTTTGTTAATATCTCAAAAGATGGCAAAATGGCAGCTGACAGAATTCTGTTCATTTTCAACACAAGCTAATGCTAATAAATGCCTTTAAATCTTTTTCTCCTGAACCATACATCGGATTAACTCGCCAGTATATTTCCAGAGTCTAGGCCATAATTCTTCTCCAGGGCAATTTTAGAGGCTCATAGTTTGGTCCCCTCTGGTTCAAAACGTTTCAAACTTTGCCTAATTGTAGACGGCCAAGGTCTGAAGGATCATGGTACCTATACACCTCATGGTGGCACTGTAGCACTCAGTTGAATATGGAAAAAATTAAAAATCATCTCATGATCCGAATGTTGTAGAGTCAAGCAACCACTCATGCTGACCAAAAAAGTCTCTGGGCTCTTTCAGATCCGCCCCTTAGATTTTTTTTCATTTTCAATTTTGTGAAAAACTCGTTAATGACATCTCTGAGACAGCTGAAAGGATTTGCATACCGTTTGGTGTGAAGGACCTTTGAACCATTATCTTTAAAAGTTAATATAAGTTGATATCTCAAACAATATGGCCAAAATCAGTGAATGAAATTGAGGTGGGCAGGTCTATGACTTTATAAGTCCATTAATCCCAAATGGAATATCAAACAGCTACAAAACGAAACACCCATAAATATGTTGGCCAGGAATGGACAGAAAAAGTCCGGTACAGAAATTCCTCTTGGGGGTGCTATAATCATCTAATGTGTCTTACAATTTTGCCATTAATAAAAACACACTTAAACTACATCTCCTCCGAGACCGCTGAACAGATTTGGATGACAATTGGTGTGAAGGACTGTTATGAACCCCATGGCTCTAGAGGCCTAGGGTGGATGGCAAAAAGACCCGTAACATAAAACTCATGCAATGTGTAGTAGTGTAAAGGGACAGTGAGAACAAACGACACAGACAACCAAAGCTACCGTCAAACATAAACCATTTATTATAAACACACGGTAAATGGTTCTAACTAGTGTTTTTAGACAAAGTTTTTCTACGGGTTGTATGCCCAAGGGCGACTTGCTAAAAATCCCCTTTTCCCAGGTACAAACAAGACACACAGGTTAAACAGAGACTAAACAGCAAACAATGGACTAGACAACAGCAAACAAAACACCACAGCAATACATACTCACATGAAACACGACAAAGTGGGATGTATGTGCTAAAACTATGTGGGGTATGAATGAACGAAGGAGTGTCTGTCTGTCAAAAGGATATATACCAAGAGTTTGTGTCTATCTAACTGCATGTGGGTTAAAGCAAAAAGAGTCTCAGGGGAGAAACAACTGACTTGGGTTTTAAACCAGAGATGTGTGATGTGATTGGGTAATGGATAAAAGGAACCGGTGGTGCAATCAGGAGTGTCCGCTGACTGGTTCACCTCAGCAGGCAGAAGATGAACTCATGACAGCCAGGTGGGGCACACCAACGACACAATCAGGAACATAAGGGACACCTGTGTTTAAGGCAGAAGGAGGAGAAAAACATAAATACACATGCAGGGTACCTGCATGCATTACAAGGACCATTGTCCTTGGACCATTGTCTTTAAAAGTTATATAAGAAAAGTTGATATCTCAAACAATATGGCCTCCATTCTGACTTCTGTGAAAAACTCATTAATGACATCCCCTCCGAGACCGCTGAACAGATTTGCATGCCATTTGGTGTGATGGACCTTTGAACCATTATCTTTAAAAGTTATATAAGGAAAGTTGACATCTCAAACAATACTGCCGAAATCAGCGACTGAAGTTGAGGTGGGCGGGTCTATGACTATATAAGGCCATAAATCCCCATTGGAATATCTGACAGCTACGAAACAAATCGTGCCCATTAACATCTCTGCCACGAAAGAACAGCAGAAGTGAAGTACAGAACAACCTTATTGGGGCGCTATAAACCTCACCAATGTTTTGTGTTATTTTCACATCTAAAATGACATCACTGAGACCGTTGAATGGTTTGGCATGCTGTTTGCTGGGAAGGATCTGTGGACCATTATTTTTAAAAGTCTATAAAGAAAGTTGCGCAATCCGCAAATTCAGTTGCGCAATCCGCAATTGAATTTGACATAGTTGTGGCACAATTTTTATTAGGTTATAAATCCTAAAAGGATTATCCAAGAAAGATGCTACTTGCTTTACAGATAAACCCCAGGGCCAGGAATGAACCCTGAAAGGTACGAACAGCTAGCTCTCATGGTGGCGCTATAAACCTCACTGATTTTAAGAAATTCACCAAAAATCAGCCAAATAAGTCAGAGAAATGAAACTTTCTGGAGATATTAATCACTAAATGAGACACTCATTGTGTGCAATTTTTTTAATCGATGGAGCCAAGGATTCTTCAGCTTAAACAAGCTAAACCCTTTCCCATTCAAAGTCAATGGTATTAGGAATTCAACCTGTATGTCATCATTTTGGCCACTGCGTGTGCATGTGACACTAGAGGAAGAGGATTTTAGCTCGCTCAGCTGGCTAGCAAGCTCAAGGCTAGGTGGCTAATGCAATGTGGCTAATGCAACGTGGCTAACACTAGGTGGCAAACAATAGGTGGCTAACGCAAGGTGGCTAACGCCAGGTGGCTAACGCAAGGTGGATAACGCTAGGTGGATAATAATAGGTGGCTAACGCAAGGTGGCTAATGCCAGGTGGCTAACGCAAGGTGGCTAATGCTATATGGCAAATGCTATATGGCTAACCCAAGGTGACTCATGCTATGTGGCTAATGCTATGTGGCTAACGCTAGATGGCATATGCTATGTGGCTAACACTAGGTGGCTAACTCAATGTCTCTAATGCTAGGTAGCTAACGCAAGGTGGCTAATGTCTTTGACATTTCGCACCTATATAAAATTTAATAGCAGCTTTATAGCAGCTATAAATGTCACAGATGTTAAGATATTCACCGAAATTCTGCCATACAACTTTGACACATAAAATTTGCTGTTGAAGTTAATCATTACATGATGTGTCTTTGATACTTAATGTAAACCATCTCCACTTTCTCGACCCCCTACCCCGTACAACAGACACTTTCTCTTTCAACACACAAAAACACATCATGGTGTCTCTTAAGCCTGATTTATGTTTCTGTGGATCTGTGTTGTTACTGTCATGTGCGTGTGTACGCAGACGTGCTCAGCATTTATTCAAAATATTTTAGCATGTCGGCTAATCGTTTCAATGATCTTCTGCATCGCTTGAAACCCTTTATTACACATCAAGTCACCCACTTCACGCAATCCTGCTTCAGGGGACAGTTGCTAACCCTCCACCTGCAAACCTTCCTGGGATAGGAGTCACCATCCACATGTCATCGTTGGAGATGCTGCTTTTCCATTGCATGTAAATCTGATGAAGCCCTTTCAAAGTAAGCAATTGTTTATTGATATTCTGAAAATATTTGGAGGCTTAAATCATAAGCAGATATTAGATTAAAAATAGGGTAAGGGTTATATACTTAATCCTTGTAAATGTTCTGCCTTCTATTTGCTTCCATTGCACATTTAGAAGTGCCATATGTAATGCATTTGCATTAATTGCACATCTATATATACCACTTGTACATACATATACTTAATCCTTGTAAATAGTTTGCCCTCCTCTATTTGCACTTCTGGTTAGTCGCAAACTGCATTTCTTTGTACTGTATTTGTTTAATGAAAATAGATTCAACTTTGTCATTGAACAGTACAAGTACAGTACAACAAAATGCAGTTAGTCAGTGGGTTTTTTATGTTATTTTAAATTTCAATGTTCTGCAAGAGGATCTACAACTATCAACATTCACGGGCCAGACGTGTGATTGAGAACTCATTTGGTATGATGGTCGCAAGGTGGAGAATTCTAGGCAGACTGTTGGAATTCCTACCAGACATGTTGTGAAGGCCTGTGCTGCACTGCACAACTATCTGGCCTATACAGATGCTGCCAACACACCTGCAACAAAGTATATACCGCCTAGTTTCACAGACTCTGTTTTGAACAATGGTGAGGCATAGCCGGGGAGTGGAGAAGACAGGTCACAGAGGGAGGCACCTTGGTTGACGCAGGGAAGGCCTCTCAGGCTGCTGGAGTCCTCAATGACCTGATGAGGTTTTTCGTGTGCCATGGCAGGATACGGTGCTGAGGGCTGGCCTACTGAACTCTCAGTGAATTGTTGACATACACATTTAAAGAAAACCTCTTTTTATTTTGTGAAATATTTGTATGTACATTTGTAAGTGTAACAAAGTATTGCAAACAGTGAAAAGAACAGACTACTTAGAACGTATTGTTTAAAATGCAAAGAAAGTGCACTCAAGTATTTTGTTCAAACATGCACTTTCTCTGCATTTTAAATCAAAGAATATAAATAAAATTAAACAATATTGAATCAAATAACTCAAAAGGTCAACATCCATGAAGTGTGCAAATTATTATCACTCAAATCACAAACAAATTTAGTCACTTTGGAAAAAAATTACGTTAGTCACATCGGGGTGTGTATTCAAACAATGTCTTCAGCACTTTCTTTCCCCATATGATGGATTTTGAACTTGGCTAGACCTTATTTATGTTGTGGCAGTTTGCGGATCAGGTCACCTATGGTGTGACAAAATCTTGCAATATTGTCATCAAAATCTGAAGTTTGATGGCGCTTGATGACGCTGATTCTGCGCTGATCCAGGTTAAGTCGAGCTGTCAGGTCATCGTTCTTACTAATTTTCTTTAGTGCTCTCTAGGAGGATGAAGAGGAGTTGAGGCAGGATGTACCTGGAGAGGCACTCCTAGGTTGTTTTTGGTGGACAGGTCTTTGGTAATTAGACGTGGCAGGTTCTAATGATGGTCTGTTCTCAGCCTCGGGGTCAACTGATGCAGCTGGTGAAGTTACATTTGAGTCCAGGTCAGTTTCAGGTGACTGTAGGATTGATGAGCTGCTGCTGTACTGCTGTATCTGCAATGACAACATATTTTACTATTCAACAGGGCTGCTCAACCTGAAGGGGGTAGGGGGGCATAACATAAGCCTGCAGTACATGACTACTGAATATAAACAGGCATAAGCCTGCTTTCAAGTAAACTTAAACTTAGTTCCACTGTGGTATACTCTCTCCTCTTCCTTGTCCCCTGTTGGCTCTCTCTGTACCATTCTGTCCCTCACTATCAAGACTCTTGTCTCTTCCCTGCCTACTAAAGTAATGCAAACACAAAGCAGTAAATACATCATTTCTTTCAACTTTAAACTAAAGTTGCCTGACACTTGTCCCTGCTCCCCCTTTCTCTTTCGGCTAAAACTATTGACTCATCTGAAGAAAATTTACATCGAAAACCAACACATTTACTTTGCATTTAATGTTGGATGAACAACTAGCTAGCATGGCAAAATAGTACTATTAGTGTTAGCTAGCCAAGCTTGCTTTACCTAACTAAAGCATGGCAAAATAGTACTATTATTGTTAGCTAGCCAAACCTGCTTTACATAAAACATCTACAACTTCCCAAACACATTCTCCTTCACACCCATACACTCTCCTCTCTCCACATTATCACACACATTATATTCTCTCTTCACACACAATCCACACTCTCCTCCCCCCACTCCTCACCAAGACACACTCTCTGCTCCACACACATATTCCAACCCTATCCTCTACTCCCTCCCTCCAAATACACTTTCTCTCGTCTCTCTCGTACCTCCACTTAAAATCACACACACATTCTGTCACTCAGCATATAGACATTCCTATTTTCATCCAAGAAACCACACTCCTCCCCCACAAACATTATGTCCTGTATCTCTACACATAACACACATTGTCTGCACTCTATACACACATTGTTTTTGCTGGACCGTGTAAGCGGAGCCAGACAAGAAGAGCGAAGGGTTAGGGTTAGCCCTAACCCTCGTTAAATAGCGTAGTGGTCAGAGACTTGGACTGCCATGCAGCCATCGAGCCTCGCCACAAACAAAATAAATTAAGCATTTGGATTTGTTCAGAACAGACAAAAACTTTGCTGGCTACAACCTTCTGTAGCTACGTTATAGTAAGTCTAAAATAAAAGTGTTTACGGTTATATTGCAATGATTTCTGGTGGATTTTCGAAGTACGCATCCGTGTATGCTTTTTGGGGTACTATTGATCACAACCCCTTGCGCAGTAAAAGAGGGGATCCACGATTCTCTCGTCTTTTCACTTAACGAAATATTCAGTTATCTTCACCTATATTCATAGTTTTTGTATCAATGTCATTCATGAATGAAAGAAAAACGAACATTGTTGTGCCATGGAATGAAATAGCTTTGGCAGTGTGAGGTTCATCTTCAGTCTCGCTAGCAATTGCTCAATTCTTATGACTATTCCAAGTAGTAATTAGATAATAGTAGGCCTATTACTGGCTAATAAAAGCCATACAGTTCATAGACGGTATTTGTGGTGGAAGTAAACTTAAGAAATAAGAAACATTAGTCAGTTTAACACAATGATTAATGGTGTCTAATGGTCCTTCAATATCATGAACCCGTTTCGATTCCCTTCTCAGACGTTCCAAATTCTGTCTTTCAGATATATTTATCCACTCTGTACTTTTCAGCCATCGCACAACAATACATATCCACTCTGTAATACCATGATTCTCATATATTTAAGAGAATAATTGAATTACGTTACCCTTTTAGATTTTATTGTTTTCTAAAGAAACGAACCAGCCATGGAGTGATTGGAGTCATTGTTTTTGTTTTAGCTATGCTGTAAATCTATTAGCTAGACATCTACAGTAATCTTTGTACATGAGTACACTTTAGTTCCGTTAATAAATGTTTTGTTGCCCACATTATTTCAGCAAAAATGTAATGGCTGGGGTAAAAGTTACATTTGGAGACGATACAGAGCTGAAATGAGTACCAGCAGGCTGTGTGGTCTTGTGGGAACATCCCTGACCTTCAATATCATGAACTCGTTTCAAATCCCCTCTCAGACATTCCAAATTTTGTCTCTCAGAAATATTTATCCACTCAGTACTTTTCAGCCATCGCTCAACAATATATATCCACTCTGTAATACCATGAATCTCATATATTTAAAAGAATAATTGTATTATGTGACCCTTTTTTATTGTTTTCTAAGGAAACGAATGAGCCATGGAGTGATTGGAGTCATTGTTTTCAAGGTACTGTATAGCTATTAGCTAGCCATCTACAGCAATCTTTGTACAAGAATATATTTTAGTTCTGTTAATAAATGTTCTGTTGTCCACGTTATTTCAGCAAAAATGTACTAGCTGAGGTAAAAGTTGCATTTCCATTGTTTAAATAGTGTAATGGTTAAAGGCAGTCTGCCACATAGAAAACCAGAGATTGAAACCAGCCAGGGACAACAATATTCATCCCTTCTAATCACCGGCCTGCTGAACTAGGGTTGCCTGGTTCCTTTTCTGGTTTCAAGGTCTTTTTGTTTAGTTTTGTTTTGATTTCCTTTGCTCTTGATTGGACATCCTGACTACTAGTGGCATTGGGCATTTTTAAATAGCAAAAAATGTTTCTCTAGTGAGAGTATGTAGTGAAATTCTTCCTGTGCCCCGCTAGGGCCCCCTGAAATGCTGCTTGCACCTTTAATTAACTTTTGATTTGCCACTTTATGTTCAAAGCTTGTCAATTTAAAAGAAAATTGGAGTTCATTCAATAGATCTTTCTGTTCACTGCAGGGTTTACGTTAGTCGGTAAATGCTGGCTTTTCGCCAGTATCAGGTGTAGTTGTATGTCAGATGAAAATATCAACGGGCAAAATGTCCGGTGGGAAATATGCCAAATGAATAAATAGATTAATAGCATTTTAAATAGCCTAATATTGTTTGACCTATATGATCTGTTGCCAAGAAAACAGCGAGCCTCCACTCGCTCTTACAGTAAGACATTAGGCTACTGAGTGTTTGGTCATAGTGTGGAGCCAGATTTAATAGCCGCAGAATCTCCCAGCAGCTCCAGCATGCGACTCCAAAATGTCAAAGCAGACATCCCCTGGCCGGTTTGAAAAAAAACAAACAAGCGATGTTGCCACTGAGGCCAGCAAGACCACAGAAAAGTGTAGTTATTAGAAACAGCCTAGTTTATTTGAAATAGCCTTCCTTACAAGATGTGTTTCAACGTTTAATATGCAATGGGACAACATATATTTATATCCATACATTTTAATGCGCATTATCTAATTAGTAAATATGGTTGGAAATGACAAAATTCGACTTACAATATTAGTCAAATTATCTTACACACGCTTTTTCCTTTGGTCGATCAGAGTTGCAACAAATAGGCGACTGAAACGCGTTGGTCTATTAAATAACAATGTTGCGAAATTAGGCTACATTATGGTGCATTGCAAAACAATTCTAAACTAGATTTAAACATAGCCTACTGAAATTTAGAAGCAAACAAGTTTCAGTAAATAATCTGCACCTATAACTTTCCGCAGAGCTGTCAAACGCTCTGACATCCTATGAAAATGGACATGCTTTGCAAGGTAGGCTATTTCATTGGCTTCAAAATCCCTTATTTAAATTGGAATTTAAATTTTATATTTACATTTTGTAATCAAAATATAGTGCAAAAAGATTTGGATCAAATTAAAATAATCAAAATGTTGTGCAAAATGATGTGGATCAAATTATTTTGATCATGCAATTATGCAATCATTGCGACAGTCCTAGTTTGGGAACAATACATTCTGCTAACTAATTTAAATAAAAAAAAATTGTTGGATCATAGAGTTTGTGTTTTATTGTTGTTTAAATGTAGACTATTATATGACTATTGTCATACATATTGTCAAACATATGTCCGGTAGCTGTTCTATATGGCCGGAATTCTCAAATTTTAATGGTCATATTGGCCGTCAAAAAAAGGTATAGCATAAACTGCTGATAATATATAACCGCATTGGGCTTATCTGACGTTTGAAAGCGATTTCAAATGTTTTTTAAGTAGGCCTAGTCTACACTTCCCTGGCTAAGTTATGTTAGATTGCATTTAGCCTGACATTTAAACTGATAGCTAAATTATTTAGTTTGATGTCGAAAGTAATAGCATAATTAGTGTAAAATCTCTGCCTTCCAATATTGTAGATGAGCTAATCCTAATGAAAAGGTATTATGTTTGCAAGGACAAACAGATAGCAATCTAGTTTAAAAGTTATCACCCACACTTCGCACTGAGATCTATAACTAGATTAGATTAGATTCAACTTTGCCATTGAACAGTACAAGTACAGTACAATGAAATGCAGTTTGTGTCTAACCAGAAGTCCAAATACAGGAGTGCAGAAAAATTTACAAGTACAAGAGTATATACAAGTGGAATGAATAAGTGTGCAATTAATGCAAATGCATTACATATGGCAATTCTAAATGTGCAGTAGAAAATTAACAAATTTACAGAATATGTACAGGCATTAAGTATAATGTATGTACCTGTGAGATAAATAGTTGTGGCAATTCTCAATGGCATTCTGAATTTGCAATCGAAGCAAATTGAAGGAGTAAGGTAGCATGTGCAACTGAAATGCAGGGATAGCAGCAATGAGGTTCCCGAGGTAGACATGTGTATGTAACAATTGAAAATGCAAGTACACTGGCGGTTCTAAATGTGCAATGTGCAGTGAGGGTTAAGGTGCAAGTTTAAGGTGCAAGTCAGCATGTGCAAATGAAATACAGGAATAGCAGCAATGAAATGTGAACTGAAAATTCTTATCAGAGTAATCCAGTAGTGCACAGGGTGGGTATACTTAGTGATGGGAAGTCACAGAGTTCAGCAGGGTTACAGCAGATGGAAAGAAACTGTTCCTGAGCCTACTGGTGTGAGAACAGAGAGACCTGTACCGCCTGCCTGATGGGAGGAGGGCAAATAGATTGTGGCATGGGTTTGAAGGGTCCCTGGTGATGCTGCGTACCCTATGCAGACACCGCTTGCGATGGAGGTCTTCTATGGCTGAGAGCTGGGTACCCGTGATGTGCTAGGCGGTTTTTTCACCACCCATTGCAGGGCCTTCCAGTTGGCTGCGGAGCAACCTCCGAACCACACTGTGGCGCAGTTAGTCAGGGTGCTCTCGACTGTGCAGCGGTAGAAGTTCACAAGCATCTTGGGAGACAGACGGGCCTTCTTCAGCCTCCTCAAGAAGTACAGGCGCTGCCGCGCCTTTTTGACCTGGGCTGAGGTGTTGAGGGACCAGGAAAGGTCCTTGGAGATGTGGACACCCAGTAATTTGAAGCTGGACACACGCTCCACCTCAGTGCCATCGGTGAGAAATGGAGTGTGACTGCAGCCTTTAGACTTCCTGTAATCCACAATGAGCTCCTTGGTTTCATTTGCATTGACAGCCAGGTTGTTATCAGCGCACTATGCCGCCAGGTACTTGACCTCCTCCCTGTAGGTTGACTCGTCATTGTCACTGATCAGGCCTACCACCGTGGTGTCATCTGCGAACTTGACGATGATGTTATAGGATCGCAGTCGTGGATGAAGAGGGATTACAGGAGGGGGCTCAGCACACAGCCTTGTGGAACACCAGTGTTCAGTATCAGAGTGGAGGAGGTGAAGTTGTCTAACCTGACACACTGGGGTCTGTTGGTTAGGAAGTCCAAAGTCCAGTTACAGAGAGAAGGGCTGATCCCTAGGTAATGGAGTTTGTTGACCAGCCTAGAGGGGATGACCGTGTTGAATGGTGAGCTAAAGTCTATGAACAGCATTCTAACATAGGTGTTGGTTTTCTCCAGGTGGGTCAGGGCAGAGTGTAAAGCTGTAGAGATGGCATCCTTTGTAGACCTGTTTGACCGGTAGGCAAACTGGTAGGGATCCAGTATTGGAGGGAAGCAGGACTTGCGGTGGGTCAGAACTAGTCTTTCGAAGCACTTCATGATCGTGAGGGTGAATGCAACCCCCACGAAAGTCATTCAGGCTAGATGCAGAAGACTGCTTCGGCACTGGCACAATGGTTGCGGTCTTGA
>JACXGI010006938.1:0-32186 GCA_016801175.1 Esox masquinongy
AGAATGAATGGGGCCATGTATCGTGAGATTTTGAGTGAAAACCTCCTTCCATCAGCAAGGGCATTGAAGATGAAACGTGGCTGGGTCTTTCAGCATGACAATGATCCCAAACACACCGCCCGGGCAATGAAGGAGTGGCTTCGTAAGAAGCATTTCAAGGTCCTGGAGTGGCCTAGCCAGTCACCAGATCTCAACCCCACAGAAAATCTTTGGAGGGAGTTGAAAGTCCGTGTTGCCCAGCAACAGCCCGAAAACATCACTGCTCTAGAGGAGATTTGCATGGAGGAATGGGCCAAAATACCAGCAACAGTGTGTGAAAACCTTGTGAAGACTTACAGAAAACATTTGACCTCTGTCATTGCCAACAAAGGGTATATAACGAAGTATTGAGATGAACTTTTGTTATTGACCAAATATTTATTTTCCACCATCATTTACCAATAAATTCATTAAAAATCCTACATTGTGATTTTCTGGATTTTTTTTTCTCATTTTGTCTCTCATAGTTGAAGTGTACCTATGCTGAAAATAACAGGCCTCTCTCATCTTTTTAAGTGGGAGAACTTGCACAATTGGTGGCTGACTAAATACTTTTTTGCCCCACTGTACATATTCAAATATTTTATTTTGTTTTTTGAGTTTTCATGGAATCCCTAACATGTGCAATGCAGTTTTACATTGTGATTACACAGTGCAGATTGGGAGTGCCGTATTTCCCTAGCGAGGAGTATAAATAATTTTGTACTCTCTACATTGTTTTGATTTGTTTTATTCTGACCCTTTTCAGTTTTATAAAATCAATAACTTTATTTAAATAACAACAGTAGAATTCTAACCAGCTATGACCATGTAGTCTTACCAACACCCACGCCAATCGAATTAATCATGTATAGGCTACTTCGTTTAAGAACGTACTGAAAAAAAAACATCATAAATATGCCATAGCGCAAACTTGGCAAGAAGCATGGATAAATAAAATGCAAAGCATGTTGTTTGTGTAAAATCAGACATATAGCAGGTTGTCATTTTTTCGTGCCCTGGCTAAAGAAATATTAAGTTATTTATTTGGGATTGTGATTGGCTGTATTAAATAAGTCTCAAAATTGTGCTGATATAGGCCTACTGTCAAAATGAATCGCAGCTCCAGTCTTCCTTCATGTCAGTATAGGTTTCTGGCCACAATAAACTACAAAACTGTTTTGTGAAATAGCCTATAAGTAATAATTGTACGGTAAAATATGTGCTGGTAAGTAAATAGGTTTGTTGCATTACCGTGCCGCACAACTTTGCGACAAACTTAGCATAGATCAATAGAAATATATTTAAATAAATATTCTTACCAAGCTATTAGCTATGTTTTATGCCACTCCTAAATGAATGTCGAGTCACAACGTGGTTTAATTGTGTTTATGGTTATCTCAAATTGATTTAACAGACTAACAGTATGATAAGATACTCTGTCAAACATTACTCAGAATTGCTTAGGTCTTGGTTAACCTAAGCCAAGACCTTGCTTAGGTCTTGGTTAACCTAGCCTAACTTTGTGCTAGAATAATCACGGCTCCACAAATAGTAATTCCATAACCATTTGGTAACTATTAACACACTCCCTATTCTTTTATTTTCCATTCAATTCTAACTGTTAAATATGCATTGACTCTGGTATGGAAAAAAATGATTTGAACAATAAATTAAATAAAAAATATATGCTAGCCTATATAACACACTTTTGAAATATATTTCCTTCAAATAAAATCATGTTTTAGTTAAGCTTAAATCACATCTCCTGCTCGACCAAATTCAGCAACATATTTTACTTTCAGAATTTGTCTAAATAGAAAGGGAAACTACTTTTAGCCATCAAGTGGCTATTTGATCCAGAGTTCTTGTAGCAAGCGAATCGCTGAGCGATTTTTGACAAGTCATCAGTCACCTGCATATATTTCTTTGCCCTAGTCAACACAGGGTTGTTCCCTTGAAGTATATTAAAACAGACAAAAACTGATTCGAATTCAATTATTCAAAACACAGATTTTCCTTAACTGTTGGCTACACTGAATAAAATACTGTATAAAAACGCACTAAACTTGCAAAAAGAACCTTCCGGTGAACGGTTCAGCCTTCTTTGGAATAAAAATCCACGAGAGACCAGCGCCCTCTACAGGATTAGTGAATATATCCATACACATATACACGTGCGTTCAGTCGTCTACGTCAGTCGACTGAAGCAGTCGTCTGAGCGCGTATACTGACGCTACGCGTATAGATGATTGAACAGTGCGATTGTGTTGGACGACTGAACGTGTATACTACCGCGTATGCGACCGTGTATACGTGTATACGCGTATACGACCGTGTATGTATGTATACGCGTATGCATACGCGTATACACGACATACATGTATACATAGACGTATACATGTATACACCGTTACGCATATAGACGTATATATGCGGTCGCATACGCGGTGGTATACACGTTCAGTCGTCCAACACAGTAGCACTGTTCAGTCACCTATACGCGTAGCGTCAGTATATGCGCTCAGACGACTGCTTCAGTCGACTGACATAAACGACTGAACGCACGTGTATACGTGTATGTATTTATTGACTTATCCGGTAGAGAGCACTGGTCTTTCAAGAATCTTTTGGCATGAACAGGAAGTACAAATAAGTATCTGACTGTCTGGGGTTCATTAGCACTAAATCCGTCAAATGCCTAAGCCAGGGGTGTCCAAACAGTTCCACCGAGGGCCGAGTATTTGCGGGTTTTTGGTTTTTCCTATAAATTGGTTCCCAGTTCACCTAAACAACCAGGTGAGGGTAGAAACTAACCAATTAGTAACCTAATTAGTCAATCAAGTACAAGGTGAGAGCGAAAACCTGCAGACACTCGGCCCTCCATGGAACTGTTTGGACACCCCTGGCTTAAGCAAATTGACGTTTGAGTTTGTAATAAAAAAAATGCAATTTTGAAAGCTAAATCCTCCTCCTTCCATGACTTGTCATAAATATGTGTATATTAGGCTACATTCTTCCATTGTCAGAATTCTAAATTAACAAACTGAAAACTATTTAACCTGCTGTTTGTTGTTACCCTGTATTCCTAATCAGCCAAAAGCACACGAGTTGTAGTTGGTACTCAGGCAGGCGCTAATCACCCCGAACCGAATGACTGACTTCAATGGATGAGTGGGCGATACGATAAAAGATCAGAGTCTAAATATTCTAGATAGGGAGAGATGTCAACCCTTCTTCCTAAACAAACACGGCTATATAGGTACTGTTTTCATGATATAGTCGTTGAGAATCTCCTTTGTTGTACAATTAATTGGCAAGGTTCTTATATAGCCTGCAATTATGCATAGAATAAAAATGTATCAGGAAAAGTAAAATACATTATATATTATGAATATTACCCGGCTAGCCAATTGGCGACAATGAATACAATCGATCGCTATTTGGAAAGAAAATCTTATTTTATTATTGAATGTTTTAAAATATATTTTTTAATATGTGTGTTTCTTATAGGACAGAATTGCCAAATACAGCCGTTTATACACTGCGGTTTATACACAGATTTTTCAAACATTTTCAATCACAGCAGTAAATACATGGCTTACATTTTTCCACCAGCGAACATTTTCACAGATGATTGCTTGGACATAGTGGTCTCAGAAATTCATGTAGCAAATATGATACAATTGGCGTTAGTGTTTTCAAAAACCTATTTTATTCTTCAACAAATTAATCTTGGTAGCCCCTATGACAGATGTTTAATATTAATGTACAGTGCATGCCTAGGCGTCAGTTGGGAATGGCAAGGTATGGCAGCTGCCATACTTTGAATCTGTTTTTATAAAATAAAAATAAGAAACGAATTGAACTTGTATTGCCTTCAAAATGATTTGCAAAAATGGATGGGCTCAGCGTTTCCTCATGCTCATCGTTTTCTCACATGTGCATGCAATATGATGATATAACGTATATAGCCTATTAATATTGTACGTTTGGAGTGTTTGTATGTGTGTGTTTGTGACCACGTTACGTTCTACATAGCTAAACTTATCAAAATGAATGGAGGCGGAAAGAAAAATCAGTGGTTCGCAATTAACGAGCATCGAACAAGAGATGAAACGACTGCTTTGGGACCTGTGAACTGTGTGACCGCGGGTGCTCCATAGAAAGGGTCGATCTTTTTGAGGCAACTTGGGCTTTAGGGAACACTTATTGAAATTGAAAGTTTTTTACTGTATGGTCATATTATGCATATATTATTACATGCATAATATGCACTGATTCAGGCATTTTGTCCAGCTGCTTTTCTTTGTGCTGCTAGAGTTTTTGGTACACAACCCTCATTTCTACTGGATAGCCAGGTTGGGATAGCGCACTGGCTTTACTCCCTTTCTACTATAGCTCTGTCTTTATTGGTAAGAAAGGCAGTCGCAAAAACAAAACCTTATCGGCACAAACTGAGCACCAACGATTTAGCTTATTTTGAGTGAATTTGACCTATAAAGTATTCTTAAATATTCTAAAAAATGAAAGCAGCACAAACGAAAATTTTAACAGCACAAACCAGCACAAACGGAGCACCAACGATTGAGCCTATTTTGCCGATGCTTTGCCTTGGGTGGGGGGCTAACTTCACGCAAGTCTTGAACACCTATAATAAGTTAGCATGTAAGTCAATGCATTTCTTTATTTTCTGTTAAGTTTAAACAAACGACTAATGATTATTAGACCTCCACTCTGTCCTTGGTGCTGAAATGTGCGCAAAAATAGATTCCATGAAAGGCTCTCTCTAAGTTGCACATTTACATGCCTTAGGCATTGTGAATGTGACAGAGAGCTATATGTTAAAAAAGTTTTCAATAGCATAATATCACATTGCCATGCCTCCGCTTTTGCTGAAATGACGCCCCTGAATTATATATTAGCCATAATTCTACTGGCAAATGCGGTTTATATAGGCTATGGATGCAGTTAATACTGGGGTTTGTATACAAAGATATAAAATTATTGGTGCGGTTTATACACGGTGCAGCTTATAAACGGGGAATTATTACGGTATGCAAGTGGTGTCTGGTAAATAAAACATTAGTCTACTCTTTGTTAAAAATCGCTCAGAATTGCTTAGATTGTCGGCGTTTCAAATAAGAACTTTTGCTAGAACTGTGGATCCAAAAGCCATTTGGTAGATAAATATACAGATAGTTTTCCGTTCTATTAATTTAGATATATTCTGACTGTAAAATATGTTGCTGAATTTGGTGGAGCGGGGCATGTTAAACATGATTTCATGTTAATTTATTTGCCATAGCGCAAACTGGCTACGAACTAGGCTATAGCTGATACATAAAATGTAAAACATGGTATTCGTGTTCGTTTAAAATCAAATAGTAGGTTGTCATGCTTTCATTCCCCCGATAAACAATAATTAAGGTAGCCTATGGATATGTGATTGTAACGGCTGTATAAAATGTCTAAAAAATTGTATGGTCAAAATAATTTGCGGCTCCAATCATTCCTCTTGTCGGTATAGACTTCTGGCGACAAATAACTACACAACTATTTTGTGAAATACACAATATTATTAGGCTACTGTAAAATAAGTGCTGGTAAATACAGGTGCTGGTCATATAATTAGAATATCATCAAAAAGTTGATTTATGTCAGTAATTCCATTAAAAAAGTGAAACTTCATTCCACACAGACTGATATATTTCAAGTGTTTATTTCTTTTAATTTTGATGATTACTAGTGACAACTAATGAAAACCCCAAATTCAGTATCTGAGAAAATTAGAATATTGTGAAAAGGTTCAATATTGAAGACACCTGGTGCCACACTCTAATCAGCTAATTAACTCAAAACACCTGCAAAGGCCTTTAAATGGTCTCTCAGTGTAGTTCTGTAGGCAACGCAATCATGGGGAAGACTGCTGACTTGACAGCTGTCCAAAAGACGACCATTGACACCTTGCACAAGGAGGGCAAGACACAAAAGGTCATTGCTAAAGAGGCTGGCTGTTCACAGAGCTCTGTGTCCAAGCACATTAATAGAGAGGCGAAGGGAAGGAAAAGATGTGGTAGAAAAAGTGTACAAGCAATAGGGATAACTGCACCCTGGAGAAGATTGTGAAACAAAACCCATTCAAAAATGTGGGGGAGATTCACAAAGAGTGGACTGCAGCTGGAGTCAATGCTTCAAGAACGACCGTATGGCAATTCTGTTATGACCTACAGTTGAATATGAATCCCATAAGAAATAAAAGACATGAGTTTTGCCTGCTCACTAATGTTTTCTTTACAAATGGTACATATATTACCAATTCTCCAAGGGTATGCAAACTTTTGAGCACAACTGTATAATAATCCATTTACTGTAACATGTAATACTATTATCAGAGCTGATTACACAGTATCACAATGTTTTTTGAACATGTTCCATATGTCTATGTATGCTGGAGCAAGTTGTCACATGTGAAGACTTGCCCCAAGGTCATTGAGACAACTTGCCTCAAACTGACATGCGTGCAAATGTTGGCTAAATTTCAAGCTTAGCTCAACATAGGCCTGTAGCTGAAGTATCAAAAGACATTATTGTCTCATCTACTCAATGCAAAATTATAATTTTGAACATTCATACCAAACAATGTTTAATTGCATAAAATATAAAGTGCCATTTTTTACCTTTAAAGGGGGAAAATGAGAAACTTGACCACATGTCAACAGGAAGTTGACCATAGAACATGTAGTCAAAGTAGCTATTTCATTTTTGTGATAGCGCCTCTAGTGTTGGAGGTATGAACAGTGTGACAACTTACCCGTGTGACAACTTGCCCTGCTCTCCCTTATATGTATCATTTTTGCAATTTAATATAAGTACATTTCCATAATATATATGCAGTAATAGACGAATGTTGTGTTTCACATTTACAAATCAAATCAAATTAATTTTATAAAGCCCTTTTTATATCAGCAGCTGTCACAAAGTGCTTTTACATATACCCAGCCAGAAACCCAAAAGAGCAAGCAACAAAAGTTAATGGCACACTGGCTAGGACAATTTCCCCAGTAGGGTCCAAACTTAGGAAGAAACCTACAAAGGAACCAGACTGAGGGTTGGCCATTCATCTTCTGGCTGTGCCGGGTAAAGATTTTTAAAAATGATCTTTTGGGCCATGTCAATATTTTTGCATGATCAGAAGACAAGCATGTCAATAAATGCATTTGGGCTGTGACCAGAGTCAGCAGCATTATCAGGTGGACAAGCACAAGGATAAGTGTCTCATCGCCACTGGGATGCCCTCCCTCCAACGCCATTTGGGGGCGGAGTCACTGGCTTGTTGTTGTCTCTCTGTTGCGCACTTGTGCAATTGGCCTGTACTCTGCTGGCAATACTCGGCCCTCATTCAGGGTGGTTGCGGTTGGTTGATGTCCCTTTGGTTGATGCTTGGCAATGTGGGTGGATTGATTTCCTGCCTGTTGGGCCCTGTCCGGGGCCTCCCCCGGAGTGGGCCACAGTGTCACCGGACCCCCCTGTCCCAGCCCCAAGGTCTTACGCTGCTATATTATTGTGCTGGGGGAGTAGGGTCAGTTCTCCTTCTCCACTATAAATCTTTGTAGATCTAAGGAATGCATTTTCTAAATTTTCCCTGTCTCCTTCCATTTTAAACTTAGGAGGACATGAGGTCCTGGCCCACACCTGAGGAGTACCAGGCTCGAAAGACCCGTTGCTGTCCCGGTCCAAAGTCCTCCTGGTTGTGTTGCAGATCAAGACGATACCTGACGATTTCAGCTGCCACTGTGCTGACACCTCCCCCTCCCCGTGTTGTCCCTGTCCTTGTCCATCTGGTCATGCTCCCGACCTGGACTAAGTTTAAATAGACTCTGGACTCAGCCCACATGCATTTATTAATTATTACAATTTGTACTCTTAATATGTTCACCTGGCACAGCCAGAAGAGGACTGGTCACCCCTCTGAGCCTGGGTCCTCTCTAGGTTTCTTCCTAAATTTCGGCCTTCTTAGGGAGTTTTTCCTAGCCACTGAAATTCAACACTACTGTTGTTTGCTCCTTGGGGTTTTAAGGCCGGATGTTTTGTAAAAGCACTTTGTGACAACTGCTGATGTAAAAAGGTCTCTATAAATAAATTTGATTGATTGAAGGACAACCAGGTGGGGTATGGCAGTGGCCGCAGGAATCATCAGGCAGTAATTTGATATGCAACACATCCAGGAAGACTTTGGACAGGGACAGCTATGGGTCTTTGTTTTTTCTCCGTGCAGAACAGTCATTAATTTCAACCAAGTCAATGGTGAATACTGTCATTAATAGCATCATTTCTGCACCGCTTTGTTTTTCCCTTTTTTTTTCTTTTTCTAATGCATATTTTCACACTCATTCACACACACAAAAAAAGACACAAAATACAGACAGACAAACACAATACTATGTAAGCGGTGCGTCGTCCCTTGCTTTTATATCCGGGAGATGTGAGGGCCCAAGCTCCAGGAAAACCACAAAAACAGTCGGCACGCGGGTTGGTGCACCAGTCTCCAGTGAGAATGTAACAATGTGTGTAGTTGGAAAACCAGTGCATTTGTCTGAGTGACACTTGACAACCTCCCCGGACCTGGAAAGCACCACATGTTCTTGGTCTAATCATTGCGCTATTTGTTCAGCACAGATCCTGTTTCTGGGTTACGTACACATGTACCTCGTGTATGTATATTGTGGATTGGGACCAGATGCACCACTGTGCCTGCCTTAGGTTGTTCCAATATCACAGCTGGGATCTTACCCGTCATTGACTAACCAGCCCTCTTCACTGGCTACACTTCAGGTGACGTATCGGGTAGGATTGGAGGATGTAATATATGTTGCAAGAGTACTTCTCGAGCAGCCCATAGCACACAGCAGTTTTATCATGTGTTGCAATAAAAAAAGGTGCACCACCCACATGCCTCAGCATCCAAAGTCCCCCAGAGCACGGGCCAAAACCGCCACCTGACTACAAAAACTTGGAGTGCAACAAAAAAACATGTTGCCTGTTCAGACACACTTGTAAAATGAAAAGACTTATCTTCCCGAGATTACCAGCAGAATCTCAATGGGATTAATCTATAATTTTTATTCTCAAAAACACATACTACATACGTACATTCATACATACCTGTACACATACTGTATACTTATACATACACTAATTTTATTGTAGTAATTAATTAGTTCCATCCCCCTAGATTCCAAAGAGGCAACCATCTTTCCCAGTAGACTAACATTTTTTCATTACCAGCAGGAATATATTTCTCGGTCTTACTATGATTCTTTACAACATATTTGAATCTGTCGAGGCTCAAGGCATCCACCGATGCGGTCTTGAAAATGAATGTTTAACCAAGGAGAAGAATCATGTTTTCAATTGATTGAGCATTGCCTCTCAGGTCACCCAATATGACTCTCTGTAAACTAACTTCTTGGATGACTCTGTGACACAATAACCAATCTTGAACTACGATCCAGAATTTTGACACTATAGGACAGTACCAAAATAGATAATCTGTTGTTTCTGTTTCGTCCTGACATAGTCTGCACTCGGGCAACTGTTCAATTCCCCATAATCTAAGCATTTTTTTGGTGGCCAGATTTCTGTACAACAATTTAAATTGAAAGGCTATCAGAGAGACATCAATAGTTGTTTTATATATTAGTACATACACTTGGTGCCATGGGATTGGAATATCAAAAAGATTTTGCCAAATGTTTTGATTATTGTATGGTGCCGCAGTCAGACTTTTTGTAGCAAGATGGAAGAGATACATTTTACGGTTTATGTTAGTCCGGTTTATGTTAGTCCGGCGACCAGGTGATTCATTGCTTTCTAGAGATTTATTTTTCTTTCTCCATTTGTCTGGTATGGCTGCAATGAGTTGATTACACCTCTGAAGTGAGCATGTTTCACCATATGCTTGTTCGAGTTTCTCATGAGTGAAAAGGTTCCGCTATGTTCCAGCTATGGGTCATTTGGACCAGGCAGTCCTGAGGCATGGTCTAAGGGCTCATGTCCTCCTAAGGTCAAATAGACAAACAGGAAAGTTAGAGAGAGCATTCCAAGGATTCACAAGAATTCCTGTTTACCAGAAAATATTTTTGTGCATACCAAAGCGCAGCCTAAAATGTAGAATTTATATTGATCAACCGAAAACATACCAACTTGAGTCTATTGACAAACAATGATGAAGCAAAATCCCTCTGTCCCTCTGTTTCTAAAATTCAAGACAAAAAATAATATTTCTGTTGGCCAGACAAACACTGAACTTTGTCATCTAAATCGCTTTTTATTAATTTTGTTTTATGAATAAGTTTTTACAGCTTTTTTAAGCTGGTCACTAAAAATAAGTGAAACTTTTATGGCTAGTGTCTAACCCTGTCTCAATAGTTAGACGTAACAAACGTAGTTCTGGGATACTATATTAAGTAGTGTGAAATGTTGTGTTGCCATTTATTTCATTTCATTATAATTTTCAAAATGTATATGTTTACATTTTTGCAAAATGTAGGATATGTTACGAATTTGCAAAAACGTATGATGTGGTAGAAATGTGATAATATGAGAAATTGGATTGAAACTGTAATTCGTAGCAACTCACCTAGTTTCCACATGGACAACTAAATATACAAAGTGCTCCTTTAACTCTAAAATATCCAGATCTTGTTCTAGATTTCTGTTGTTCGGTGGCTTATCCATTATAATACTTTACAGTGTCTTTTAGATACAGGATGAGCAAAGGGGATTAATGAGCAAATTTAATGTTTAGTGACATTAGATGGCCATCATGGTATGAAGGCCAGATTGGAAACGTAGCCAAGACAATGGGTTAACACTTATATAGTAAGTGCCAAATTATCTTTAGTGACCACAAAGAGTCAGGACATTTAATGTCCTATCCAAAAGTTGGCATTTTATGCAGGGCTACGCCCAGTTCTATGCGCAGTGGCTATGGGATTTGACCTGTAGAACAGAGTGAAGAGTGCCCCCTACTGGTGCTCCAACACAACTTCCAGCATCTGGTCTCCCATGCAGGGACCCATCAGGACTAATTGTGCATATCACTGAGGCAAGCCAGCGGCGCAATGCAGGGTACTGTTTTCCTGGTGAACATTGCCCTCATGTGGGTATATGTTGTGCACCAAATGCCTCTACTCGGCAACAAAACAAGTCATTTGCTCTATATAACATTTGGATTCCATGTTTTGGAGGTTTACATTTAAGTATATATCATGTAAATCACATGAAAATAGGGTTAAATTTCATTAAAGTTCAAAATGAATTAACATTTTCTTATTGTAATGAATTATGTAATAAATACAATGACATACCATTACTAAAACAAGTAAAATCTTCTGTTTAGTCTGCATATCTAATATGTTGGTGTAAGCAGCTGACATGTAATGCTTGTGTCCCATAATCCCCTTTAGTTCATAAACTCATTGAGTTTATCCCTGCATATCAACATATGGAAGTAGTTGCGAATTCCCTGCTATCTACAAGCAGCAAACTGTTTTGAATCAGTCATTTTAATATCAAAGCACTTAACACGAGTATGATAATGACTAGCAGGTGGGATGTCCATGGTTCTTGTCAAAGCTTCATTTGAAGAAAATGACTGGATATTTATCTAACACATACAGTACATTTGTGTTGGACAAGCAACTAAGATCACATTACAGAAGATTGCTCTGGAGTTTTCTACCATTTTCCTTAATTACAATCGGCTTTGATCTCCGGTAAAGTTGACTGACTTGAATGGTTTTCATTTCTAAGTTCTGTGTATTGACGCTGGTAAACAAGACATTTGAGGCTGAGTGGGAGCAGCTGGTATAGTGAAGGAGAATGATTGCAGTTTTTAGGCAAAACTCATTTGGTTGCATCTGTGAATCTTACTGGAACTTATATAGACCCAAAGATTCCCACCACAACAAATGCAGTGGCTTTACATCCGGTTGTTGGACCTTCTGAGATTCTGAGCGTAATGATATTCCTCCTTATGAGAAAATCATCTCCTCTTCTGAGTATTCAGACACTTGGCCTCTATTGGTAGATGAGTCACAATATTATTGTTTGCTTTTTGTTCTTGAAGAGCTTTAAAATTATTTGAATGTTTAACCAGTTACGAATATTATATAATCGGTCTCAGTTTGGAGAAAAAAATATGATGCTGTAGCTTTCTCCCATTGGTGTGATGCACTTTTTACTGGATAGGACTATCATTGAGATGACATCAAAGGTTATGACATTTTTTTTTAAGTAAAGAAACAAGTTTAGAAATGTTAATTTGAGACTGTTGTAAAATGTAGGCTAGTGACTATTGTGACAGAAATTTGCTAGCCAAGGACAGTAAGTGGTTATGTACTCATAACCACATAACTTTAGAATATAGATTTTTGGTGGCAGAGACCAGTTTACAGGCAGTTGGTTTAATGTCAATGTAATTTAGATGACCAACAGGGAATCAACAAGCAACCCTTCCTTTCGCAAATATCATAGAATTCTATGAAATATGACCAAGAATGATTTATAAGATCACTGAATTAGTTTTTCTCCCAAAAATGGAATTAGCTTGTCTTTGCTTGTGATTTAAAATGTTTTATGATAAAGGGGAGCAAAAAGCAATCCTACCAAAATCTTACAGCGCTGGGAATATTCTGAATACAATAACGTGATCTGTGATGGTATGTTAAAGATGTCTGTAAGGTGAATGAAGTGCTTAAATGAAGTATCACTGGCGTTAATATGGCCTTCTAGTCAAACACATCCGTTTCTGTCAGAGAATCTTAGAGTTATCCAGCAACCTGAAAATACATAAATCATGGATGCTACTACCATAACTACATATAATGCTGAATGTATCATGAAGAATGACAAGAAAGAGCAATGTGTTCGGGGTAGAACCGTCATCATTATTATTGTCACTTGTTTGTCTAAATACTGTCGGTCCCCAAAAATGCTATGTTCAAAACTTGCTGCAATTTGGTAATGGTTCATCCTCAAAAATCTTAGCTGACAGTCTTCACTTTAACCTTGTAGTCATTGTATAATATGAAATCCAAAGTTATGGGGAAATAAAGCCATTTTGTTTTTCATTGTCCAGACACTTTTGGACTTCACTGTATAATACTATAAAAACTATGAGATAGTTCTAGTCTCCCTTTGCTTTCAGCAAGCACAAGAAAATTCTGGATTTCTAGAACATTCTTCCTTTCAACAAGAATAATACGTCTCTAACGTAGCATTGGGTGTCAACAAGCACATACATTTAGACAGGATGTGATTAGGTATACCTTTATTGAATTCTTACCGGCTTTACATTGATGTCAGTGAGAGACCACGGGATTGCAGCTGTATGGTCTATTAATGCATTCATTGTGTGTCCATATCACAGCACATACATTTTATATGCAACACAAAGTGCAATGTTTGAACTGTACAAGTAACCCTCCCTCAGTCTCTTCCCATTACTTGGAGTTAAAATTCTGAATAATAAAAGTCAACTTGAAACCACCAACAGGCCCATCTTAGAGTGACAGGAAAATAGCCATGAATAATGACTCTTATTACCCATCTAAGGGTAACACTTACGATGAGATCTAATACAAATAATAATGGAGATACACATTCAATGTCACAAGAGATAGAATTGAAAAAGCAATGTATTCTGGGTAGATTTTTGTCTGTGCTGCTGTTCACCTCAAAGCTAGCAGACAAAAAACATGTCTGTGAAAAATTAGACTTGTCAAATATTTTCATGTTGCTGAGAGCCTATATGACATAATCTGCATCCTACATTTTTCCAATCCCAAACTTGACAACATAAAACTCTTAATTCCCTTTATTGTTAAAAAGCAAGGGCTCTATCACTTCAAAGGAAATAGGAGAGGCATAAAAGTAGTGTGGTTCAATGATACCATCTTCAGGATCATTTTGGACATAGCAAAAAACCCTACATAAATGGCTGAACTGCCAAGCAAATATTTATGGGAACATTTTAGGGATTTCACATCTGAAGTTCAGAGGAAACTATACAGTTTAAATTATTATGTGCAGAAGAAGACACGTTCACAGGATCATCCTGTACAAAAATTACAATGCAGTAAAACAATTTAAAGGACCAAAAAGAGTAACAGAGAAAATAGTGTCTTAAAATGGAAAACAGTTCAATAACCTGGTAATGTCCCCCTTAAATCTCTGAATCTACAATAGCCTAGAACCTAATTCAATACTGCACAGAAAAGATTGGGTTTGAGTTGAAGCCTAAATTACATCATTGTAATAGCTAGTTTACTTGGTCTAAAACAGTGGCTTACGGGCAGCAAGAAGGGTTTCTTTTAGTTAGTCAGTTTCTTAAACTCGTCCTATAGAACCAATACGAAGGCTCCACCCATGCCTCGCAGAACGTTGTGGAGAGGGCTCCCTTAAAGAAGGCTTTGGGTCCCTCATCATGGGCAATCTTCCTCCAGCAGTCCATAGTGCCAGTGTACATAATGTCAGCTAAAAACACACACAATTATATTTAAATATTGACTGCTGGAATATTGAGCAAATGGGATCAATGAACTTGATAAAAAACAAGTACATAATGGTATATCACAAATGTTAAAATATATTTTATTTTTCCTTTTTATCTCCCCAGTTTTGTCATTTCCAATTTGCAACTCTCATTATACTCAGGAGTCAAAAACAAAGAACATCCGATGCCATTCTGCTTTTTTGGTTGATATTTTTATTTTTTGTAAAGCAGCCAAATGCAAATTACATGTGCTTCTTTTAATTACAACCAACAAACAATGGAACTGATTAAAGGCCATTTTCACACCCTGCTTGGGGGTGAGGGCCAATGCACAAACAGCAGCTTCACAATACAATTTTTAGTTTGGTCATCTAGGGGGCCAAACTATCCAAATAAGAAAGGCGAGGCTGCCAAAAGTTTACAACAGTGTGTAATTTATCGATATTGAAACAAGTATCTTGAAATGAGGAAACTATCTAAAAACCCAACATTCTCAAGTCCCTCACACAGTGCCAAAAGCTGAACACTCAATTGTTTGAAAAGAGGGCAAATCTGTGACGAGGCATGTCTTTACAATAACAATATTTTATCACACAGGGGAGAGGTAGCAGACATTGCAAAGCATACTATGCAATACTCTTGAAATACTGCTGAATTTAATAGAGTTAATCGGGCAATTATGAATTTCTTCCAGTCTAGCGTCCCAATGGACATCAGTATTGCAGTGCCCAGTTCTTCTTCACAATTTGCTTTAAAGGATTTTAGGGAGGGTAGATTAACTAATAATCATATAAATGGGATCACTCAACCAGAAAGCAAACATTCGGACCTATGGCAAGCCGTTTTATGATATACAGCTCCGAAAAAAAATAAGAGACCACTGCACTTTTTTTTCCTTTCCAAAAAAGTCGAAACAGAAGGTTTTGAGTGAGGAACGTGTTCAATTTGCAGTGGTCTCTTAATTTTAACCATTCTGTTCCTCACTCAAAACCTTCCTTTTCAACATTTTTAGAAAGGAAAGAAAAAGGTGCAGTGGTCTCTTAATTTTTCCGGAGCTGTATTCAATGAATTATTGAGTTTAACAATTCTGTTTTTTGAGATCAGTAATTCATTTATTTATCTCAGAAATTCAATTTTTTTATCTCAATAATTCAATTACTGATCTCAATTTTTTTAGATCGATAATTTGAATTGTTTATCTCAAAAAATGAATTTTTGAGATCGAGAATTCCCATAACAATTTAAATTAAAAACATTTTTTGATATCAAGAAATGAATTACTGATCTCAATAGTTTGAATTTATGATCTCAAGAAGTCATTTATTGAGATCAGAAATTCAAATTGTTGATATCAAAAATTTAATTATCGATCTCAAAAATGTGAATTGTTGATATCAGGAATAGTTTTTGATGTATGACAAGCCGTTTTATCATATATTGAGTGAATTATTGAGATGAACAATTCTATTTCTTGAGATCAGTAATTCATTTATTGATCTCAAAAATTTGAATTTTTGATCTATCCTTCACTCTAGGATAGCATCGCTCTATCCTTCAATGTACATGCACCTTGCGTAGTGACTTTGTGGTAATCTGAATTTAGAATGTATCTTTTTTATTAAAGGCAGGCATGGACATGACTGGTAGGATGTCTTCAGAAGAGATAAGTTAATGAATTTTGAAGTCACACTCAGTTGACCACAATAAATGGGTCCCATCAATGGTCCTGCCCATGATATGTATTTTGACAACTGGAAGCCCTGCGGTAGCACCTTTCAGAACATATCAATTTTGAAGTAGTCCATGAGTATAATTAAGTTACTGAACATTTGCTTGAGAATAAATTTAAATGACCCCCATTACATTTGTATCCCAAAAAACAATGAATATATGGCAACGTTGGTCTTTTTAAATGATTAATGTTGTATAGAGGGTCCATCAGTCTGTGGTGCTGCCTCTGCTGGACATGGAGAAACCCTGGTCTCCTGGGTCACTGACCACCTGACTGGCAGACAACAATTTGTAATTTAATGTATGCAATACACTGCTGAATATGTTCTGCCAGTCTGTGGTGTCTAGTGCCATCTTCTTTGAGGTGGTGTGTTGGGGTTCCAACATCAGGTCTGGGGATGAGAAAAAGCTCAGTAAACTGATCAGGAAGGGGATCAAGCTGGACATCTTGGAGGAGGTGGCTGAGAGGACACACCATAAAAAACAGCAAATCTATACCATAACCTTGTAGTAACTAAATTTAAATCTAAGCTTTTGGAATTGAAAAACAAAATAATTACAGAGGGCACAGTACAAACTATTAGCTAGTAAGATAAATGAAGATATAGTAAACAATATTATGAATACAACGAAATACTTAATGATAAAAGTAATGAAGACAGTGTATTGCGAACAAACTTTATTGAAAAAAAACAATTATAATTCATACATTGTAAATGTTATTTTGGATTTATTTAATAACTTTACAGTGATACCCACCCCACCCTATGTGGGCACATTCCTCTGCTCTGACTTTGCTTACATATCAAATATCAATCAAATGTATTATATAAAGCCCTTTTTACATAGGTAGTTGTCACAAAGTGCTTATTCAGATACCAGCCTAGAAAGCGCAAAGAGCAAGTAACAGTAGGTTTGAAACCTAGGACTAAACCTAGAGAATAGTCAGACTATGAGGGGTCATCTTGTTGTGCTGGGTGAGATACGAGTGGATTATCTAAGTTTTTATCTAAGATTAATAATCTTATCTAAGATTATCAATATTTTTGCATTTTCTGAAGACCAGCGGGTAAATAAATATAGGCGGGCTGTGTCCTTCCTTTAGGCAGAATCCAGATGAGCTGCCCAACCAGGTGGACAAGGACAACCAAGTGGGCTGTGGACGGTGACTTTGGACAAGGTCAGTTAAGTGTTGTCAGGCCAGGTAGTCATGGTCCAAGGACTCAGGGTCCTCCTAAGATTCAATAGGACACCAGAGAAATAAGAGGGAGCATTTCTTAGGTCAGGGGTATTCAAACTTTACCCTACGCTGTCCGGAGCCTGATGTTTTTCTGTTCTACCTCATTACTGTAACTCACCCAATGTCCCAGGTCAAATTCAGGCCCTGATTAGAGGCTTGCAATGAATAAAGGAACTAGCTTCATGGACAAGAGTTAAGGTTTTAGGGCCTTAGATCAAAAACAATACCATAAAATAGAATTCAGACTCACCCTAGTCCCCTAGCACACTGACAGATATTACAGTCTGGAATGGTATTTTGAGTATCCACTAACCACATCATGGGCCTGTTTTGTAGACACATTAAGTTTAGGCTTAATCTTTGTCCGTGAAACTAGCCTCATGTGTTATAGCAATCTATTAGCTGCAATCTGATGACATGGCTACCTTTGGTTGACATATGCAGTGTATGAGCAGAGGCACACAAGTGTTACAAGTGGTGTAGCCATGCCAGCGAATGCCTGCTGTCTGAACACACACACTTGTAACATTTTGTCATTAAACCGTGACTGCTTTTTTTAATTTTAATTTTAATGGTAGGTTTATTTGAACAGTGAGAGGCAGAATAACAACAAAAAAATGCAGAAAAACGCATGTCAAAAATGTTATAAATTGATTTGCATTTTAATGAGTGAGGTTTAAAATTAAGAGATCACTGCAAATTGAACGCTTCTGTTCCTCACTCAAAACCTTCTTTTTTGACTTTTTTGGAAAGGAAAGAAAAAGGTGCAGTGGTCTCTTAATTTTTTTTCATATATGAACTAGCTTCATAGTCCAGAGTTAAGTTTTTGGTTCCTTAGATCAAAAACGATACTACAGAATTTAGACTGAACCTAGTCCCTTAGCACACTTTGACAGATATTACAGTCTGGGATGGTATTTTGAGTATCCACTAACCACATGGCCCGGTTTTGTGGACACATTGTTGAACAAGGTTGAACTTTTTGGCCATAATTCCAAAACGTATGTTTGGCGCAAAAACAACACTGCACATCACCCAAAGAACACCATACCCACAGTGAAGCATGGTGGTGGCAGCATCATGCTTTGGGGCTGTTTTTCTTCAGCTGGAACCAGGGACTTAGTAAGGGTGGAGGGAATTATGAACAGTTCCAAATACCAGGCAGTTTTGGCCCAAAACCTTCAGGCGTCCGTTAGAAAGCTGAAGATGAAGAGGAAGTTCACCTTTCAGCACGACAACGACCCAAAGCACACATCCAAATCCACAAAAGCATGGCTTCCCCAGAAGAAGATTAACGTTTTGGAATGGCCCAGCCAGAGCCCAGACCTGAATCCAATTGAACGTCTGTGGGGTGATCTGAAGAGGGCTGTGCACAGGAGATGTCCTCGCAATCTGACAGATTTGGAGCGCTTTTGCAAAGAAGAGTGGGCAAATATTGCCACGTCAAGATGTGTCATGCTAATAGACTCCTACCCAAAAAGACTGAGTGCTGTAATAAAATCAAAAGGTGCTTCAACAAAGTATTAGTTTAAGGGTGTGTACAATTATGCAACCAGGTTATTGTGAGTTTTTTATTTTTTCCCCTCAAAGATTTCAGTTTGTTTTTCAATTGCATTGTTCACGTTATAGGTCACATTAAAGGTGGAATAAGTTCTGACATGATTTATCTTTGTCTCATTCTTTTACATCTCAAGAACCTGGCATTTTACCAGGGGTGTGTAGACTTTTTATATCCACTGTATATTATCAATTCTCCAAGGGTATGCAAACTTTTGAGCACAAATATATCATGGGCAAAAGTGTTGATGGCACCCTTTTATTGTAGTCAACTGAGTGTGACTTCAAAATTCATTAACTTATTCCTTCTGATGACATCATGAAAGTTAGTAGTTTTATTACAAATAATGTATAGCTTAATGGCTGCCTGTAGTGCTTCCAACTAATGGGTGTAAAGTCAAACAATAAATTTACACTGACAAACATTAAGACAATTATTACGTTTTTTTGTCACTTTATAAAAGAGATGTAGGCTGAAAATAATATTGAAAAAATCCAACTTAATCCCTTTTAAGATGTAAAACGAATGCCAACGGATCACAAGGTCTACAATGGCCGCAGTGTGCAATGCTCTTAACATAGCAAAACGTTACGGCTCTGCAAACAGAATGAAGGAGCCTGCACATTTACTCAAGCCCACGTGGATGTCATTAGCATAGCATTTTTTATCTAAAAAATGCAATTCTTGAGATCAAAAATGCAAATTTTCGATCTCAAAAATTCATTTTTTGAGAGCAAAAATGTGAATTTTTTAGATCAATAAATGAATTACTGATCTCAGAAAATATTGTGGATCTCAATAATTCATTGAATATATGATAAAACGGCTTGCCATATGGATCCCTCTAAATTCTTATGCGGAATCCCTAGCATAATTATCGATAAGCCAACAACAATGGTTAAGCTAACACGTACACAACCCGCCACAAGGAGTCGCTAAGAGCACTACCAAGTAAGGCAACTAAATTCAATACTCAGACTGTGCTGGCCAGTTGCCAGCCCTCCGTGGGACATCTGTGGTAATTTGTGAGCAGGATTTGAAACCTGGTCTCGCAATGATACTGTGACTTTACCTCTACGCTATTTAGGGCCCCCGATCAAATAACAGGTTCAAAAAAAGTTATTTTTTAAATCCAAAAACTTGTGAGGTATGCAAAGCCTTGATGTAGTGGTAACACAAGTCATATACAACCTTCCCTTCCAACAGTTCTCCCATGATCCTATTCCAACACCCTTACCTCCTTTCCGGCCTGACTGCATCATCATGCGCCGTCGGACAGTATCAAAGGGATAGGAGACCACGCCAGCCACAGCTGTCACTGTTTGGGCGATTGCCCAGCTGATGACAATGTGTGTGTTCTTGGGATCAGGAAGCATGCCTGCATGAGTCATTGAGAGAAAGACAGGATTTAGTAGTCCCACACAAAGTGTAAGTACAGAATTTTGATCAACAGGTTGAGCTGAGTGTGCAGTCTTTATTTAATTATTTGATATGATATAAAACCCTTGGTTTTATATCATATAAAATCCTATTACTAATAATACTTTACCTTTTGATATGTTTATTTGTATATTATGAGCTTACTGCAGTGATTGTGATATTGTCCTATTCCTCTAATCTGTCCTCCAAATCTATCTTTCACACTATTTCAAATCTGTCTGAATGACAAAAAATGTATAAAAAAACAAAGTGACTGAAGCTCCTTGGTGTCTGAACTCTCTGTCTAGAGACTACTGTTGTTCAAATCAAACACTTAAATCCTGCGTATATAAAAAACAATGCTACTACCAATAAATGTAGGCCTACCAGCTCTCCAGCAAGCAACCCTGTTTTTTTTTCATACCTTTAGCAGTGTCGTAGATGCCAAAGTATGACGCCCTGTAGATAATGATGCCCTGCACAGATACGCCAAATCCCTGGTACAACCCCTTCATTCCATCTGACTTGGAGACCTTCTTTAGACAGTCCACCAGACCAGTAAACTCCCTGGTGCTGCCTGCCTTTCCTACATCTGCTGCCAGGCGGGTACGGGCGAAATCCAGTGGGTATACGAAGCAGAGTGAGGTAGCTCCGGCTGCGCCACCAAATGCCAAGTTTGCCGGCAAAGTATCGCCAGAACTGAGTGTGCTTGTCGACTCCCCCCAGGAAGATCTGCTTGTATTTGTCTTTGAAAGCAAAGTTGAGGGCTTGGGTGGGGAAGTAGCGGATGACATTGGCCGTGTTGCCACGCCAGAATGCAATGAAGCCCTGCTCTTTGGGAATCCGGACAATGCAGTCCACAATTCCCTTGTACTGCTTGTCAACTGTGATCTGTTTGCTGGCATGTTGTACCTGATAGAGAAAAATAGGATGATGTGGAGAAAAGCAGGAGGGTCAGATATCTGTTCTGAATAATTTTGGTGCAATGGAACATTATTGTGACAAAATATTATAATGCCTATGAAGATATTTCTAAACCATAGACCTCTACCCTGGGGCATAGTCCATATTCTAATGCAGCATGCACTCAAGTTATGGCTATATGGTGGATTAAATGCACTCATCGAAAAGCCATGCACCGAATCACTAACAAAAATCAGCTACATTTTTACAACTTTTTTTCTTTGGTCTAACTCATTTTGTTCCTGATTCGGCACTGAAAATCTATGGATGCACAAATTGGAAAAATCTGACACATGCGACTCCGTATTGCCATGCACCAAACTAAAATGTGTCGGCTGGCAGGGAATGGACTTCTGCCTACCTGAACGCGTACTGTACAGAATGCTGTGGCTGGGATGTGCGGGGTAAGCGCTCAGTATGTAAAATGTAAGAATGCTACGCTAGGATTATGATAAATGGAAGGCACACAATAAAAACATACGAATTTAAAACAATAGGATATAGACGTACGCTCAAATTTGTCTACAAAATGTATTTGCACCATCAGAATTATTTGCTACGCCACTTCAGATGCAATATGTGTACTGTTTGTAGAGTAATATTTGGGCATGTCCATCCATCCTTTTCGTCAGCAATAGCTAAATAGGTTGAAATAGAAAGAAACTGTATTTATCCGACATTGATATCTACTAGCTATACTGGAGGGGAGAACTCGAGTTTATCCTAAGTTTCATGTTAGAGTAATGACAATGCAGATATGACTGCAGCATCACAGAAAGTGTCACCTGCGGGGGATGCAGAAGAAGCACTAGCCCGGTTAGCATGCGTTGCTAACACGGGAACTAAACCGGCCTGACAGTTATAAAAAAAAAAAAAAAGTAAAACTGTCCACGTAAATATCAGCCGTAGATAATTGTCCAAACGTAAAAGAATGTCCCGAAATACGCTGTGGCCTACTTCACTGGAGCATCACTAGGATGAACACCCCGGACCAACGCAGACAGCAGCAGTCATATTACTTAAATATGGCTCACAAGATTAGACGCTAACAGGAGCAACCCCCCGACTTGTGATGATGTAAACAAAATAATAAAGTTGAGCCACATGGAAGGACAAGCACATTCAAACAACCACTTGCATTTGCACCTAAGTCTCACTTCACCTGCAGAAGAAGTTTCACCCTTTCAATTGGCGCCACTGCTGTTTTGGAGATAGCAGCGGCAACCCCACCTGCCAAAAAGTATTTTGCAAAAGAAATAGCGCCTTCTGCCATGATAGTGTCTAGAGATAGCAACTGGGAAATAGCAGAACAAACCGATAGCGTATGGATCGCTGGGGCTGGGTACCAGAAACCGTTCGCTGTAAGAACAGCCTCATGTAGTGACACTAAGGTCACGTGATCATGCGTCGGATTTCCTAAATAAAAGTAAACCTGAACTAAATAACTTCGAATATAAACAACATATTAGTTACAAAAATATGAAAAATACAAACCATATATTATTGAAATGAATGAACGAAGATCCATGTATTTTTTTTTTACAGAATATGTTTTCTCCCAAAAAATACAATAAGGTATATCTGCGGACCTTAAGTTGTGGGCGTTACTTAATATGGGGGTTCCTGAGTATTAAGTCACGCCCACTGAATATTAAGTTACTCCCACTGATGTTCGCCATTGGTCAGTTTAAATCGGGGTTCCTGAATATTAAGTTACGCCCAGTGATGTTCGCCATTGGTCAGTTTGGGGACATCCTGGTTTGACACACTGTTCGATGCTAGGTGTCATGTATGGGTATGGCGTCATTACGTTGATTGTGCTAATGGAGGAAGAAGTGTTAACTAACGTTACAACTTTATCTCAGAGTCCATGTGATTTCATTCAATATCTTTTATCAAGATATAACACTAGGTTCAAACACTGATTTAGAAAACAAAAGTGTATTTGCTTTGACTACATGTTGAAAAAGCACTCTAGTCTGATTATACTTGTACCAATTATGTAAAATTAAATGGTATTTTCCAATACCATTTAATTGTATTTTGTTTCAGGATTAAAATTGTTTGATAACATATAACTGAAATATATTAATTTGAAGACTGAAGTGCCACTAAAAATAGTTTTAAATGTTTTGGTTACAGTCAAGAATGAGCCACTGGTGGTTTAGAAAGCTGCTGAGTACAGTTATAATACAGACACATGCATACATACACATGTACAGTCATACTCACTATGCCTGCCATGGTCAGTTTTTGTCTGAGTAGCCATTGCTTGGTTATATGTGATACAGTAGAGGGCCATCATTAGGAGGTTGATGGTTGAGAATGCTGCTCATTGCAGTTACAATATAGTTGATCTGAGCTCTACATGTTAGAAAGTGAAACAGGCCTCCCTTTTGCAGAAGTTTATACAGGATTACCATTTATGCATTTTCCATAGATTCAACATATTACACAAATGTGAACATGCTGTGTAAGGTGCATTGTGCGGTGGACCTGTGAGCAACAACTTCAGTGTCAGCTAAATTGTTCTGAAGGTCACTTGCCGAGACCTGGGTGTTCTGCTGTGTAGATCTGACCAGTTTTCATACAAATCATTGTAATGGTTTCTCCTTCCTTTGACTTGCACTGTTCAATTTAACAGCATTGTTCTAGAAAGTTGAAATTGGGAACTGGAAGTGTTGAATTTTCTATAGCCTGTTGCAGAAAGGTGTCAAGTTTCAATTTGCATCATGTAGAGGTCAGGTCAACATCTGTTTACAGAAATATTAATTTTTCCGGGGGTGCCTGGAACAAGCACATTTATAATTCTAGAGTAATGACGTGGTTATGGACTTAAAACATTGTTGGGAAGAATGTTACATGTCTTGGAATTGATTATCTGAGGTCTAATTTAACCCTTATTCTAAAAGTTGATTAAATAACACAAATTACAAGTAGAACAGGTCCAAAAGAACACAACAGACATTACTGAAAGTCAATTAATGTAGTCCAAAAGCATGAAGTTAATGGCATAACTTAAAATACAAAATTAAATGATATGCCAGTTAGACAATTAGACATTTAATCACCCAATCAAATATTCAAAACATTACATTCCAACACTGAGAAAACTAAACTGTTTCTTTATGTACTGTGTATTCAGTTTGCCCAGATTCTGTAGGCTTTGGTTTCATCCTATCATGTCGTATGGCCAGGTGAACACTTCCAAAACACTGTCCAGTTTACTCTTGCTAAAAAACTGTTGTTTTTTGTCTCTTTGTCTCGTCAAACTATATTGTGTTTTCTGGATCTTGTAATTTTTGTTGTGTGGAAACAAGCATTAGCAGATGGTTTAAAGACAGCTAATAGGTATCCTCATCAACAAAAATAATTAACAGAGAAGCTCAAAATTATCACTAAGTCCTCTTGTCTATTTCATCCATGAATGTTTCAGTGTCTTCAAAATTATTAAACAAAAACATGAATGGGGAGAGAGCTTCTTGTTCTTCCTCTAGAGTTGAGGCCTCTCTGAGCATCTCCACAGCACCCTGTATTTCCTCATCATTCAGGGGTGAGGACTTGTACCTGGTCTCAGAAGAGGCCCATGTTGGCATTTACCCAGGCAACAGCATCCCCCAGGTCAACAACGCATCTTGGCAACTGAAATGAAAGATCACAACAATCCCATAGAAGTAGAGGTGTACAAAGTACAAAGTAAAAGTACTCAACTGTGTTCACCACTTTAGGGAAGTATCTAATTAAGATCTAAGTAACCCGGTAAAGGGAGTTCAAAACTAACCAGTGATCAATAAAATAAAAAGGAAGATTGTAAATGATCAATTAAGGTCATTGGTTAGTTATGAAGTCTGTTTAGGTAATTTAGCTCATCCTTAGCAACTACCCAAAACTGGTGAACACAGCCAAATACTTCTACTTTTTACAAAACTGCATAGAAGATGGCCATGACAAATTATTATTTTGTTTACATTTCTAAATAATGACAACACAGTGTATATGAAGCCAAAAAATAAATGGATCTTGCCTGCTTGCATATAGTGACAGGTGCATCATGCATGTTTAGCTAGTTATAACATACCCTAATTGACTAGAGCTAGCTAACAAGTAGCCTACCTCGTCGCGTAGCTAGCTATCTTTAAACATAGCTATAAGGGTTGTCGTGTTTTCTGTGTTCTGTCACTGGCATGCTATTCAAATCTCAGATTCAAAGAATTTAGTAGATAAGCGATCTTTGTGATCACGTTAGCTATCCCTAAATATATAGCTAGAAGTTGTCATATGGAAGCACGTACCGAAATGTTCATCATTGACCCTGTAATTCTTCCTTCATAAACGCATGCACTAAATCAAAAACACCACACCAATGGAAACCGTCAATGGGCGTAACTTAATATTAAGGAACCCCCATATTAAGTTATGCCCCCGACTTGGACTCTGCAGATATACCCTCCTCAAAAAATAACAGAATACTGTGGGGCAATAGCATTAAGATAACATACAATTCTGCTAGAGGCTAAGTAGAACTAAGAAACATTGTACCTGCATTAGAGTAGGGGGTGACAGGATGCTAATCTCACTAGAATAGCTGGGGGCAAGAACAGACCGCTTGGTATTCTGTAGTAAACGGGCAGAGTGCCAAATAAGGGAAAAGACGCTGGAGCTAGAAGTCGATTGGTTGGAATAACAACAGGGAAACCCGAAGACGGCAGCTGCCATGAGAGATGTGTTAAACAACATATATCTTACCCATATATGGTATGAACTGCTCCTTGAGCCAGAAAAGCAGAAAAACGGGAAAGTCTGGGGTGGGGGGCTCATGCTATAAGAACTGTGTGCGCTGTGATTGTGTCAGACTCTGTTGGACTGAGTGCCACACTGTCTCCAGATACATCTGTATGGGGGAATAAAGAGAATTGCCGGCACTGCGATTTTGTCTCCTCTTAATCTCTTCTCATTAACCAACCCGGGGAAGTACTTTAGGTCGGTACTTCAACAATACCAACACTGGAACTGTAATTATGATTTGTTGGTGTGGTTTGGGAGAACACTGTACAAACTAATAGGCTATCCGAAGCACACAAAAAGCGTTTTTGCTATTTTTCCCCTATGTGATGTGCTGCAGTTCTATTTTCAAAACCCATGGTAACTTTGCGAGTAAACATAGCGTCATGGACTCTGTCAAGTGCAAGAACATTTTTGAGCAGAAACTGTCTGTCTCTCGGTGTGGTCGTCTGCTAGACCATCTGTGACAAGCAGCAAACGTTTAGTTGATTGTTGCGTAAAATTGGTTTGTTTGCTGCTGTTGTTTTTTTTACTACCTGCCTGTTGGCTTGCACGATTTTTGATACTCTACTCTGACCTCTTTTATCAACAAGCTGGACTCTCCGGTTCTGTGGTCAGTGAGCCATTTTTGTGTAAATCTGGAAGAATGCTTTGCATCACGGTCATGCGGGTTTGCCACAATGAAACAGCTCCAGTGTGCACACGTTCACTATTGAGTAGCGGAAAACACTGCGTTGTCCGAGAAAATCCCAGTTCAGTTTACACAGTGAGTTCACCTTTAGATGGTGATCATATCAACTTTTGAGAACGTTGTTTTTTTTAGGAGCTTTGCAGCTTCAATAAAACAATTATGTGGACAGATTGCGACTTTAAGCACATGGGACTTCTATTTTTGAAGCTGTTTTATCTTGTTCTTTTATTTAACCTTATTGTTACTTAAAGTCAGGGGCGCCATATGGGGGGAAGTTAGGACGATTCTAAGGGCCCGTGACTAACAGGGGCCCTGAAAAATTTTAGAACATTAGGTAATAAATAATCTTTCAATTATTAAAACGTTAAATTATTAACCCATCCACCTATCATATTTTCTTGATTTTGGCGAAAAGGAAACATCCAGAGAGCCTTTGTATTGTGCATTGCGCACCTCCCCCTCCACATGACATGGTTCGGTCCTGTCTACAAACCAGGCGCAAACGATATTGCTAGCACTGAATTGCAAGTGTGGTGTGCCGGTGGAGCATGAAGGATGCCCCGTTCACAATAGAGAAATCTTGTTTCCTAAAACAAAAGGAAAGAAAAGAGAGGGCGACAGTATGTTACCCAATTTTTCAAAAAGGAAGGTGGGTGTAGTCCGTTAGTGGTAGAAATGAACATGTTAGCTCAGTACCGCGCACAGATCTTCCGCGGGGCATGTGCTGAATCTGAAAAAGTGGGCGGAGATCTCGGCTCACACGGACGGACGGTGTTGGCCATAGGAGTGAGTGATGCGTATGAAAAATACACACGACGCATTCCGGTCGCACGTCACCAATCCAGACGGGCACGTCAACTGGAAAGGGCGCAAGATAGCAAGGGGGCATGTACTCTGCACAGGTTGAGCCTAAACTGTGCACATGCTTGTGTTAGCTTAGTCCATATAGTGAAATAGGCTACTTTTGCACCCCTTACGTTAGTTGGTTAATATCTTCAACAGAAAATTCTGAATGTTTACATTTCGTTCCTCTTTTAGCCGACATTTAATCCGTGCAGGCAAACGTTTAGCAATCCATTGATACTAAATCAGTTGTCCCTGCCCCTGCCTTGTGCCAGGCCCAACAGATGCAGCTTCTGGCTCATCAGCCCTGTTTGCCCATCCCCGTACCCCTGAACCAGCACTACTCCCAACTGAAATAGGTGAGCAGCATTGTGCTGAATGTCATGTCATTTGCCATAATTGCAGGGGGTCCATGGGATTTTTTAGAAATTATGAAAAAAAGAAAAATAATTAAATCCTTTTCAATAAGAATTCAAACCTATATCATTCTATAGATGATAATGTTAATTTATTTAATTGAATATGTTAATGTATATTTATTATGTTCAGTGAGACTGTTCTAGGGAACAAGTGGAACACCCGGTAGCTTTCCAAGACTAGGATTGGTGATCACTGTTGTGAACTGAAAATGAACTGAAATGCTAAAATTGTCATTAAAAACACAGGGATTGCAGAGTTATAACACTTCTGAAACATGGATTTTAAAGAATAAAATATTGATTCATTATTTAAACACCAATCATACATTTGTGTCCCGCAGAAAAAATATAAAACAGCAAACAATATAGTGTTGTTGGTTGGGGTCTTAAAATTATATATTTTTGCAAAAGAGGCCAAGCAAACAAGTTGGTTGTCATTTGTTATCAGTTCATGGGTGCTTTATTGCAGAGATTACAAATGTTGCAATGATTTCTAAATCAGCTGAAATAGAAAATGCCTTTGCTGTAGCCAATTGAAATATACATTGTGGACCATTTGATCAAACATTGGAAACCCAAAATAAAGTGGCTTAGTAATTGTGGGGAAAGGTCACATGCCATACAGTCAAGGCAGGTGCCTGTTACCTAGTCACATAATCTATGGTACCAAGTAAACACCATTTGGAGTTCAAAAAGAAATAGGAATTTTCACGATAATAGTTTTTTACTCTTCTATCAAGCCCAGTCCAGTCCAGCCCTGTTTGAATGATTATTTTAAATAATTATTTCTGTGTGGATTGTGGTCCAGTTATAAAACTCCCATCCTCATGAACATTTGTACTCCCCGCCGGAAAGCACCTGTCTCCCTATACCAACTTTCAATCAAAGCCTTGGAAGGAAATGAAAAATTATATAAGGACAGTGCATGTCCACTTTCCTTTGAAAATAAAATAAAGGATTCTTCCTTTCTCTCCTAAAGTAATCATTCATGTGCCATAAAAGGGTAGTTGCAAGCAGTTTGCAATTACTCAACACGTCACCTCACGTATTTAAAAAAAAGTGCAGAGATGTTGGGACAGCGGGCAAGTCAAATTATTTATGTGCTTCATTGGTTTCCAAGTCCCTCTTTGACACACAACATGGCGTCCAGGACGTTGTGTGTGTGCATGACATGTGTCGTGGTGAAGCCTTGGCTCTTAAGTAGGAAGCTGTATTCAGAGGCACTTCTCTGTATCCCCTCTGTCATACTAAGGGCCTGGAGAAGGCCCCTGCTCGGGCCTGTCCGGTCCTCATCCAAGAAGATCTCACTGACCAGCACACAGCCGCCTGGGATGGGGTGGCATACACAGAATGTGTGCATATTATAGGTTGCGTCCAGAATACCCATTTTACATTAGCATGCAAAAGTCACATTGATAATATTGAAGAATATGATACCAGACAGACAAAACTGAAAAGCATCATAAAAATGACTACTTAACATGTGAATCCTTAGAATCATTAGAAAAGGGTCAGAAATCTGAAACAGAATGACCATATTGTTATACATTCCATAAATTGTTTACACTCTTACCTGGATTGCATGCTTTTGAAATTTCACTCAGCAAGATGTGAACTTTCTCATTGGACCAGTCATGTAGAATTCTTGCTAAGATGTATACATCTGCCTTGGGAAGCTCATCTTTGAAGAAATCTCCTGTATAGACAAAAAAAACTGTTTACAAAGTGTCATAATTGTTATTGAGCATCTACAGACTATAACAGTATTATGAATGCTATTCCAACTTTTTGTTTATCATTGAACGCACCTGCTACAAACGATACTCTGTTATCTGCATCGTGAGGGCGGAAGTGATCGCTCATCTCAATTACTTCAGGCAAGTCGAACACGGTCACAGATAGCCCAGGATGAACTTTGACAAACTCATACGCCATGGCCCCAGTGCATCCTGGGTAAAGGAATTATTACTGATAAACAACTACCGCATTCCCAATTATCGACAATATGTCTGGCCAGAGAATTTCTAACGTACAGCACATAGTAATGGAAGGGTAATTTAAGTTTCAGTTATTAGTTTGATCTCACCTCCCAGGTCACAGGCAGTCTTATATTGGGAGAGGTCGAAGGCCATTGCCATGTCTCTACCGGAAACAATGGCAATACTGTGCATTGCCTTCATGAACTGCAGCTTCACCTCATTTCTGCTGTAGTAGGTGTCCTATAGCAAAGAACAACATGGACAAAATTCAATTGGTTCACAAAACCATTGCAGTTGACGTTGACTCGGGTGATGCATGTATTGCAGGTTTTTATTCCCGATACAGCCAATGAACTTGTCTGACAGTTTAAACAGAAAGTTGTAGTACTAGCTACCAACAGGGCCCAACAATCTGGCAGAGGGCCGTGCAAATCGTTCAAACGCCTCCTGGGTGATTTGTGAGGGTTACTGAAAGGGTTGCCTCTTCATGGAGCACACTAACTCCTCCTTGTGGTAAACCTGAGTGCCTGCAAACTCCACTGTGCTGGAAATTGCATTTGGTAAGAAACACATTGGCTTTGTTTTAAAATGTTTTACCACATGATTCCATGTGTTTTATTACATAGTTTGGATGTTTTCACTATTCTTCTACAATAACAGTAATATAGTAAAAATAAAGAAATACCCTTGAATGTGACAATGTGTCCAAACATTTGACTGGTACTGATAGTATGTCATACCGTGGCGCTCCATATTGACCTGCTCTCTAACTACCAAGGTAACTAGAACTTAACTGGTTTTTAATGTTATTTTATCAGGTAAGTATTCTATTCTCACATCAACAAGGTTGCAAATTAGCATTAATGATCTTGCTCAGGGACGGGACAACAAGGCTTTTCACCTTCTCGGTTCAGGGATTAAAACCTTTTGTTTAGCCAATGCTCTTAACCACTAGGCTACCCTGCCACCCGTTACCTGGAAGAGGTTATTTGAGGTCTTTCCAAAAGCCTTCTCGTGCTGGTTGGTCCCCTCCTTTACAGCGCTCTCTAGGTGGCTGAAGAGAGGCCATACATTCTCATTACAGTGTTGGATGTAACCCTGTAGAGAGTATGAGGCGTCCGACAGCAGGAAACGCCTAGAAAGCTCTGTGTTTGTATATTCTGGGGAGAAATTGGCATGTAAGAAGCAGACCTGGGCTCAAAAACTATTTAGGATATCTCCATTACGTCCCCCACAATAAAAGTATATACAAATATTTTATTTGAAAAGAAAAGTTGTTTTTACGTTAATATACAGCTCCGGAAAAAAATAAGAGACCACTGCACCTTTTTCTTTCCTTTCCAAAAAAGTTGAAAAGGAAAGTTTTGTGTGAGGAACAGAAGCGTTCAATTTGCAGTGGTCTCTTAATTTGAACCCTTCTCTTCCTCACTCAAAACCTTCCTTTTCGACTTTTTTGGAAAGGAAAGAAAAAGGTGCAGTGGTCTCTTAATTTTTTCCGGAGCTGTAGTACACCATCATATACAGTATCTCACAAAAGTGATTACACCCCTCACATTTTTGTAAATATTTGAGTATAACTTTTCATGTGACAACACTGAAGAAATGACACTTTGCTACAATGTAAAGTAGTGAGTGTACAGCTTGTATAACAGTGTTAATTTGCTATCCCCTCAAAATAACTCAACACACAGCCATTAATGTCTAAAGCGCTGGCAACAAAAGTGAGTACACCCCTAAGTGAAAATGTCCAAATTGGGCCCAATTAGCCATTTTCCCTCCCCGGTGTCATGTGACTCGTTAGTGTTACAAGGTCTCAGGTGTGAATGGGGAGCAGGTGTGTTAAATTTGATGTCATCGCCCTCACACTCCCTCATACTGGTCACTGGAAGTTCAACATGGCACCTCATGGCAAAGAACTCTCTGAGGATCTGAAAAAAAGAATTGTTGCTCTACATAAAGATGGCATAGGCTATAAGAGGATTA
>JACXGI010006939.1:0-12324 GCA_016801175.1 Esox masquinongy
AACTTTCTATCAAAAACTGATGCAGAAAAACTAATCCACGCTTTTGTTACTTCTAGATTAGATTACTGCAATGCTCTTCTTTCCGGTTACCCTGACAAATCAATAAATAAACTTCAATTAGTGCTGCACACGGCTGCTAGAATCCTAACTAGAACAAAAAAATTTGAACACATTACTCCAGTACTAGCCTCTTTACACTTAATATTTTTTTTTACATCTTGCATGTGTTTTTGTCTTACTGAATGTTTTTCCTGGTTTTCTCCTGTTAGGTATTGGAAAGTGTTACATACAAAACATAAGTGTTCAAAAATACAACATTTGGGGAAATACATTACATTGTTTTTGTTACTGTTTTGCATTTGTGTGTGTTTATTTGAGTAGGTATACATTACTGTAACAATCTTTTGCAACCGGCTACAGTGTACAGTTTTTCCCAGTCATTTATACACTGTGAGCAAAAGCATACGCAGAGTGATCAGATGTTCAAGATAACATCCCAAAACCATGAACCATTTCAGCAGAACCAAGCACACATTCTAATTGCTTCAACTCAATTTGCAATTCCAGTTCACTCATGTTGCCAAACACTACACACAACTCTCCATGTGTGAGCACAGTTGTCATTGAGAAAAGACCTGTGCCATTTGTGAGAATACATGAGTCACGAGACAAAACTCAGAGTTCTTAATGCATTACAACACACTTCAATTTGGTTAGCTGTGCAAACCCAGCTAACCAAATTGTTCACCCTGTTCTTCTCGTTCTGTCAAGTATTAAAAGGGGCACACAAAGACCCATGATTGCACAGGACAAATGGAGCTACAAAGAGCAGAAAGAGGAAGAAGTAGGGGAAGACACAGAGGACAAGGAAGGATTCAACCTGACCAAGAGGCGGCACCGGGGAAGGAACATCATTGGCAAAGGTGGAGGTTCCTGGTCAAAGGGATGGAAACATCACCATGTGTGCTGCTATCAGTCAGCAGGGGTTCTCCACTGCCATGTCACACTTGGCCCCCTTACAACAGCACTCCTTCTGGTATTCCTTGATCCAGCGTATGACCTTTTTTCCCACCCCCAGAAAGACAACACTGGGCCCTAGGCTCACCAACCTCCCCAGATCCAAAGGATTTTCCTTCCAACATATTCCCCCTTCCTCAATCCAACTGTGTAATTTTGGAAGGTGTATGATCGGAATACTCATCGGCAAGTGGGTCTTCTCCAGGCAATGGAGGAGGCAGCGATATCACCGCAGAAGGATGGATCTGCCATGCTAGGCGCTTTTTTAGTCCAGACATTTTTCCCTGTGTATGTAAAGTTTTGAAGATGTAACTTTTTACCATGGGAATTGTGTTAACAGTTTTGGGGTATTATTCAGAGAATAGTGTATATACAATTGGGAAATCGCATAAACCAAATGATATTCATATTAGTGTTTTGTGTTGTAGGTTGGGAGACAAATCTATTCATTTGATGCGTGTGTGTGTCATTTTGATGCAAAAAGGGTTAGGATGAATTTGAGGTTAGGGCTAGGCAACAGTTAAGGTTAGGGTTAGGGTTAGAGAATAGGAAATGGGGATTTCTGGGTCAAGGTTAGATCTTAGGTCCTCACAAGGATAGAAAAATATAGACGTGTGAATCTGTGCATTCTTCTTCCATTTGGTCAGTCATCCAGTCATAGGCAGAAATCCCGGGGGGGACAGGAGGGACATGACCCCCCCATCCTGGGGAAAACTATGATTTGTCCCCGCAACACATAAATGTAAACATAACTATGTTATTTCAGGAATAGTAATAAGACGCAATGAAAGCACTTGTGCTGAATATAGACACTTAATAGCAGGTTTAAGATTTAAAAAATTGCTACACCCCCGCCCTTTGCCTCACAGTGGTTTGATCCACTACCCCCCAGCCCTCAGCAGTGGCACATTGTGCAGGTACAGTGCATGTGTGGGAATCTGACAGTTTGTCTGTCGTTTGGTGGTTCACTTTCAGTAAGTAGTTTGAACAAAGGATATGTTAGACATTTCTTTACTTCTACCACTCAATACAATAAAAAACATTTCTAACCATCACCAACCATCATTTTCTCTGCATTGAATGACAAGTCACTCGTTATGTTAGCTAGCGGTTAGCTGATGTTTGATAGCAAGATACAGCAACATCAACCAGCTTTTGCAGCTGTTTGAATTCGAGTCAGTGAGGGAAGCTTGCAGTGCAGTGTATGGACAGTAGTGTTCCTTAGCTGGCAAGATGACAGTGTTCATGTCTACCTTCTGAAAGGCACTCAATGCACGTAGCTAATATGGGGTTAATCCAGTCAGTTTGTTTTATGTTGGTAGGGTTTACACACAATAGCTGAATTTGCAGAGCTAGAGTAGCAAGCAAACCGATGGTGCAAACTAAAACAGTATTACAACACTACTTTTGGTGTCCCCCTCAAAAATTGCTCTTGAGAAAATTTGATGTAATTGTCCCCTCCAAACTTGAGATCAGATTTTCGCCCCTGCATCTAGTGCCCATATGTTTCTCTGGTCAGGTAATATGTTCAGGAGAATAGATTCTCCTGTATTCTCGAATGTCCTTAAGATTCCAGTCATTAGTAACACAGAGAAGTGTTCTCTTTGGCTCTGTGAATTCCCTCACCTCCCACTGTGCCTGGAAAAAAGTTCATATTCAAACAGGCCTTTCTGTGTTCTGACTGAGAGACGGATTTGATATCACTGGCCACTTGATAGTCAACACCCCAGATTCTTTGGCATATGATATTAGAGCAAGTCTGTATGTGTGTGTGTGTGTGTGTGTGTGTGTTCATGAGAACACACATATGGCATGTTTATGTGCATGCTTGTGTGTGCGTGTTTGTGTGTGCATATGTGTGTCCATGGGCTCCCTGTTCCTTGGTATGTTTAGAGCTAGCCTGTGTCTAGTTCTCACTCTAAAAACCAAGAACCAAGTCTGTTGTGTGTTTGTGAAAATACACAGTATGCTAATGCAACTTCGTCCCTCTCTGTTCTTATCAATCCACACATTGTCCTGGGGAGTTGATTATCTTTGCATACTGGGATTTCAGTCATGGTATATGGATTGATGAAGACAAGTGATTCTCCAAATATTTTAGAAATATGGATATTTATCATATCTATGACATCATCCCAAACATTTCTCATGACATTTGAGCCCTAACCTTTCACTGAATCACTGAATGTCTGTTTTGGGGGTTAGTCACTCTGCCTACTGTACAGCAGTTAGGTCAATGTCAGACAATATGTGCCCCCCAGTCCAGATTCTATCCACTTCTGTTCTATCCTGGTTAGTTTGGTTTAGTTGTGTTCTATCACGTCTAGTCTGGTCTACTCCTATTCTATCCTGTCCAGTCTGATCTAGTCCTATTCTATCCTGTCCAGTGTGGTCTAGGCTTATTCTATCCTGTCCAGTCTGGTCTTGCATTGTTCTATCCTGTCTAGTCTGGTCTAATCCTGTTCTATCCTGCCCAGTCTGGTCTTGTTCTGTTCTATCTTGTCTAGTCTAATCCTGTTCTGTTGTGTCCTGTCCCGTCTGGTCTAGTCATTTGCTGTTCTGTCCGGTAATGTCCAAAAAGCTTTACTCAGGGGCTTAGAGAGGGATTGAAAAGACAAAATAAAGTAAATGGGAATGAAGATGTCCTGGCACCAGAGATGAGAACAGGAGATGAAGAAAGAAGAGATTATGAGAGTGAAATGAGAGGGATGTCTAGCAGGACATAGCAGGTCAACAGACAGCAGCTGCTCCTTGTGAACACAGTGCCAGGCCAGCTGGGAGGACATCTGCACTGAGAAAGTGAGAGGAGGAGGAGAAGAGATTTCTCACAGCCTCTGCCAATGAAGAAGGAAGAGAGAGAGCAAAGATTAATACTGAGAAAAAAAAAAAACTGAGAATTCCAAAGAGGTGAAAACTGTCAATCTGTCAAACTCCTTTCCCTTTTTTTCCTGTTTCCTCCTCATACATCTATCTATAAACAGGATCAGAATTCACTTTCTGTTCTTCCAGTGCAAACTACAGTTCAATAGAGCCGTGCTGTGTGAGCGCTGATGTCTCTCTGATGGTTTACCAAATGGAATCCTATACCCTATTTAACACATTATGGCCCTGGTTAAATGTAGTGCACTGTATAGGGAATAGGGTGATTAAACTATCCCGGGATCAGATGTTAAAGCACAGTTAAGAGGTCATTCAAATCAAAGAATGTTGTCACGTGGTTGGCAAACCAACTGTCATTAAGTAACAGTTAAATGTTGACTCACAGGCCCTTTTCAAACATGCAGAGATGAAAAGTAAGAGAAATACATTGTTTTAAAATCAATAAATATAAAAAATACAAAAATATTAACAAAAGGAATATGTTAATAATAAATAGCAAGCTGGAACCCAGCGATCCTAATCACTTAAATGAATGTAAAAAGGTAACATTTGAATAGGAAAATACTTCAGTTAATTGCAATCATTCAAATTTCTAGGGGTGTGAATATTGGAGGCAAAAAATATGTATTTAATTTATTTTACTTTTTTTCTCAATATTTGCTTTGTGTCTCTCCCTCACCAAAACATTCAACATGTTACATTCATTTTAGAGTAGAGATCAATTTTTTAAAAAAGGGAACACTATTTCTTTTAACCACCGGGAAAATCTTTGCCCTCCTATATATCTAAAGTGCAAGGGCAAATACAAAAACATGCACCCCTTTGGGTCCCCAGGACCAGGATTAAGGATCACTGATCTAAAGGGATTTTACAAAAAATAACAAAAAATATAGTGACACCAGCAGTATTCGAACCAACACCATCTGTCGGTAAAAGTACAGCACCCTACAAACTAAGCTAATATTATCAATATGTTACCAGTAGTGACAAGGACACAAGCAAAATCCAAAACTAGAGAAGAATCAGACAGGAATAAGGAGAGAGCAATTGTCTGTGGCCACCACCAGCACCATTCCATTTTTGGGGATTGTCTTGTTGTTGCCTCTCCAGTGCGCCTGTTGTCACTTTCTTTTGCACCAAAACAGGTGACATTGATCATAATCGCTTACTCTTCCTAATATGACAGATTGATATCCCTGAAGTTTAACTTGACTTGGTGTTATACAGTGGTGATTACATGCTCCCTTTTTGAGCAGTGGATTTTAACAACTCGAAAACTAGTGATGGCCATTTGAGGCTTCATTACCGTTCTTCTAGCAGCAGGATATTATGCTAGCAGTGCTAACTCAGATTTTCTTTTTCAAAATAAAAGCCATCGTTGAAATATATAAGGTAATATAGTTGACAATCTAGTCTGTACATTTCATGATTAATGTCCGTTCCAATGTTATTCTTGTCTGTTCTTTTTCACAGACTAGATTGTTAACTATATTGCCTTATACATTTCAATGACGGCTTTTATTGTGAGAAAGAAAATCTGAGTGCTGCCAGCATAATATCCTGCTGCTAAAATAACGCTAATGAATCCTCGAATGGCCATCACTATCGAAAACACAAACGTATGAATGTATTTTTCCTATTAAATCTGTTACAACAGTGTTGACTGGTAATCAGAAGGAAAGAAATCTAACTTCTGTAAATTTAACAACTGTCACAACTTACTGTAGCAAGCTAGTATCATAATTAATCTTTTAGTGGGGCTATGCACTTTTTTAAGTATTGGATATACACCGATCAACCATAACATTATGACCACTGACAGGTGAAGTGAATAACACCTGTCAGTGGGTCGGATATATTAGGCAGCAAGTGAACATTCTGTTCTCAAAGTTGATGTGTTAGAAGCAGGAAATGGGCAAGCATAAGGATCTGAGCGACTTTGACAAGGGCTAAATTGTGATGGCTAGACAACTGGGTCAGAGCATCTCCAAAACTGCAGCCCTTGTGGGGTGCGCCTGGTCTGCAGTGGTCAGTACCTATCAAAAGTGGTCCAAGGACAGAAAAGCAGTGAACCAGCTACAGGGTCATGGGTGCCCAAGGCTCACTGATGCATATGGGGAGCGAAGGCTGACCTGTGTTTTCCAATCCAACAGACGAGCTACTGTATGGGTAGCTATTGTTGTGTATGGGACTGCGTAGCCGCAGACCAGTCAGGGTGCCCATGCTGACCCCGTCCACTGCCGAAAGCGCCTACAATGGGCATGTGAGCATCAGAACTGGACCACGGAGCAATGTAAGAAGCCTGGCCTGGTCTGATGAATCATGTTTTCTTTCTACATCACATGGATGACAGGGTGCATGTGTGTCACTTACCTGGAGAACACATGGCACCAGGATGCACTATGGGAAGAAGGCAAGCTGGCGGAGGCAGTGTGATTCTTTGGGCACTGTGCTGCTGGGAAACCTTGGGTCCTGTCATTTTTGTGGATGTTACTTTGACACGTACCACCTACCTAAGCATTGTTGCAGACCATGTGCACCCTTTCATGGCAATGGTATTCCCTGATGGCATTGGCCTCTTTCAGCAGGATAATGCGCCCTGCCACACAACAAAAATGGTTCAGGAATGGTTTGAGGATCACAGCAACAAGTTCAAGGTGTTGACTTGGTCTCCAAATTCCCCAGATCTAAATCCAATTAAGCATCAGAGGGATGTGCTGGACAAACAAGTCTGATCCATGGAGGCCCCTCCTCGCAACTTACAGGACTTAAAGGATCTGTTGCTAACGTCTTGGTGCCAGATACCACAGCACACTTTCAGAGGTCTAGTGGAGACCATGGCTGTTTTGGCAGCAAAAGGGGGACCTGCACAATATTAGGCTGGTGGTCATAATGTTATGGCTGATTGGTGTGTGCTTTTGACTGGACAAAACAAAACAAGAACAATTAAAAGATCACTTTCCCAAATTGTCCTATCCAATTATGGTAGTTATATAAGACTTTCGTCACAAAAATAATTTCATCTCATCTTCGTCAACCGAAATGAAAAATTTTTGGTTTAGTTATTGTTCTTTCTAGATCGATTTAGCCAGTTATCATTTTGTCGATTAGAACTGAAAAATAGCTGTTTAACAAATATTTGTCACTATGTTGTTGACGAAATTAACACTGGATCAATGTGATGATGAGGGTAAGAAGACCATAAACAAAGCACAGTCTGTCAGCATTGCGTTGGCACTGACGACACCTCAAGAAGAAACAGTTCTAAAATGATGACGTCATTCATACCAAAATCATACCGTTGCCTTGACCCACAAATCCCGGTACTATCACAAACAGTGACTATAAGGAATACATAGGGGACACAGAATATGGCAGGCACTGCCCGCTGTATTTCATGTCCCCTTTCAGTCAACAGTGTTTCATTTCAGAAAATGTGTCTTTTTCAGTATTATGTTCTTCACCAGTACATTCAACTTTTTAACATCACTTTAGAGCAAATAATTGAAGTTTTAAAAAAGGACAGACTATCTATAATTATAATCTATAATTCAGGAAAGGGATTTTCCAAAAATAACTAAACTTCGAGCAGCTCCTGTGGGATTCAAACCGGCAGCATCTGGTAGTTAAAGCATACAGCCTTGACCCACTGAGCTACGCTGGAATTCACAAGTCCATGGGAAATTTGTGGCGACTTTATGGATTACTTAGGGGACACGAAATATGGCAGCCGCTGCCTGCCACATTTCGTGTCCCTGTCAATCAACACTGTTTTTTGCAGTAAATATCTTGTGAGCTTTTCAGTCTCTTCCTCACCAACATTTCTAACAGAATTAACATCATTTAGAGTAGATTTAAATAATAAAGAAATGGACAGTAATTCGGTAAAACACAGGGAATGACTTTGCCCACCTATTAATGGAAAGGGATTTTCCAAAAAGAACAAAACTTTGAGCAGCTCCTGTGGGATTTAAACCGGCAACATCTGGCAGTTAAAGCACACAGCCTTGACCCACATAGCTACATGGGAATTCTGAAATAAATGGGAAATTTGTGGTGACTTCATGGATTACTTAGGGGACACAAAATATGGCAGCCGCTGCCTGCCGTATTTCGTGTCCCTGTCAATTAATATTGTTTTTTGCAGTAAATGTCTTGTGAGGTTTTCGGTCTCTTCCCAACCCACATTTCCAACAGAATTAATATCATTTTAGAGTGGATTTAAATAATAAAAAAATGGACAGTAATTCTGTCAAACACAGGGAATGACTTTGCCCTCCTATTAATAGAAAGGGATATTCCAAAAAAAAAAAAAAACTTGGAGCGACTCCAGTGGGATTCAAACCAGCAACATCTGGCAAAAAAAGTAGACAGCCTTGACCCACCTAGCTATGCGGGAATTCACTAATAAATAGGAAATTTGTGGCGACTTTATGGATTACTTAGGGGACACGAAATATGGCATCCAATACTGTTTACATAGACAAAACACCCATTCTTTCCACAATTCTAACCCCACAAAAACGCATAAAAACACATTATATCTTAGACCCAACTGAAAACAGCAATGACAACTAAATACACAAAGCCTTAACCCACTGAGCCATGCTGGAAGACGTTGGAACGGACCGGCACATAGAGATGCCTTTGAGGCACCCCAGCCAGGACCTGACATAATTATTATCATGCTTAACTTAGTCATTACATTGTTTGAAAGCAATTGGTTTTGATGACATGGAGCAGATAACTGCCTTTACTTAAAATGAGGGCAATTTATGGGGATACATTGTTGCTTAACACTTTTTCAACCATGGCTTTAATTTCTTTTGTTTAGAATTTTAGTTTTTTTATTAATGAGGAGAGACGACGAAAGAGCCAATTGGAACCTGGGGATTATTATGTAGCCATTCCATATGAAGCGCCAGATTGAACATTCTTTCATGACATTGGGATTAACGCCACTACTATTGGGATCAGCGCCATGGGATCATTGGTGTTCTCAGAGAGTCAGGATACACGTTTAATGTCAGTCCTCTCAACAGGGCAATGTTCTGGGACATTGGGTTTGGATCTTAAGACCAGAAAAAACAGTGCGCCTTAAACACCACCCACAACAGCATCGAGTCTTCCACCCAGGGACCAACGAGGACTGACCCTGGTTACAACGTAGCTTCAGAGGTGAGCCAGCAACTGTGTTTCATATTATGTTTTTTGTGTGTGTTTGTGGTGGAGTGGATAAAACATACATTCCACTTAAAACTTCTACTTTATCCTCCAGAGCTGGGTTCAAAACGTTTTGAAAGTGTTTGAGCATCTACTTTAACTACTTTGTGCATCTGCTTCAACCTGTATAAGGCGCCATGCAGGAGGACATAGTATCTTTTGGGACTAAATCATTTGTTCCATTGCGCCAGGCAAACACAATTAAGCCCAGATAAAGTGTTAAAAAATAATTGAACCCAGATCTTCTGTCCAATGCTATACTGTACTGTAGCTCAGTGATTCCTGTCCTGTAATTCAGCCCAGTGAACTCAGGTCAACTTTCCTGTTCTCTCCTTTCCTGTGAGCAAGTTTCCCCACTCTCATCTCTTCTGTCTGCCACTGACCTACAGCCGCAGGGGAGGAGTCTGGCTGAACGAAGCAGAGAGGGGTGTTTGTGTGTGTGTGTGTGTGTGTGTGTGTGTGTGTGTGTGTGTGTGTGTGTGTGTGCATGCATGTGTACAGTATGTGTGATGTGTGTGCATGGCTGTGCCTGCATACATGCATGCATGCATGTCTAAGAGCATATATACTGGTAGGAAAAATGACGCTTTTCTAGTTATATGTCACTTCTTTTTAAACATAATTAGTATAGCTTAACTTGGAGTTACAGAAATAGGTCACTGCTGCAGTTACAGAGGGATAGAGAGAGCCCTCAAGACATGTCAGGGGGTTTTCTCTCTATAGAGATGAGAAGGGTGGGGGAGAAAGGGGTGAGAGAGATAGGGATAAAGGGTGAGTGAGATGGGGGAAAGATGTGGAAGGCGGCAGATCACCTATAGTTCTTCCTGTCTGGACTGAGTTCTCTCTTTGTCTCTCTTTTCCTCCGACATTGTGTCAGATTATTAATTTTTTTCAAATGCTCTCTCCAAGTATAATGTGTGTGAACACACTGTAAGGGGTGTCAATGGTTCATTCACTGGTCTCGTCTGTGATGTAATGACTTCTAGAACCTTAAACCTGCATTTTGGATAAATCAGTCTGAGGAATATAGCAGCGTTGTTTATAGTAAATATAAGGGAAAAGGAAGGGAAAGTCAATGAAGAGAACATTAACGAAGAGTTGTAGCCTCTAGTTCTTACGCTCACTGTGTGTGTTCGTGTGTGTGTGCGTGTGCGTGTGCGTGCGTGTGTGTGCGTGCGTGTGTGTGCGTGTGTGTGTGTGATGTCAGCCCTCAGCCCACGGTGGTTGCTTAAGAATGAGTTGTGTTGAATATAAATCAGGTGACTGCACAGACGATGGGTTTCTTCCCTTTCCACAAAGCCTAGGAGATTGTGTAATGCCCACTCCTACACATGCCGCACACACAGTTTACACACAAAACACTGATCTATTGTGTGCACAAACATCTTTGCTCTAGTCTACTCACACACACACACACACGCACACGCATACTCACACAACAAGGAGTACCATTCAGCCATCAGCGGGACCATAGAGTCACAAATCGAGAGATCAGGAGTGGACATATCCTACTGGACTACTTGGATTCTATTTGGACAACTAGGGCCAAATTTGTCTTCCGCTTGGACTTGAGATTCTGACCTAATCTTTTGTTTAGGACAAGATCTATAAACTCTGTTCTGTTGAATTGGATTTAGACCATTTTTCTGGGTCAGATCTGTAGTCAGAATTTATTATAAAGCAAGGTCTGGTTCTCCTGGATTTGTAAACATCTTCCTTTGACAGTTGGAATGAGATCTTGGATTCATCTCTAGTCTTTCGCCAAGATTGTTTTGAGGACAACGGTTCTCGTTTTTCATCTATTCAGATTCTGTTGACCGTTCAGAAAAATATATGTTCTTGGACAGTCTTGAACTTTTTAATCCTGTTTTCAATGTTGAAACTGGTCGCCGAGTCCCGGAGAGGAGGAGGGGGAGGGGTTGGTGCATGTCAGATGATCCCCTTGCGCCCCAGCCTGTCTGTCCCTCTGCGGGTGCTGATGTACGGGACGTGTGCCCTCGCACTGGTCAACACCATTGCGCTACTGGTGCTCCTGTTGCAACAGAACCAGCTGTGGAGCCGTGTGGAGCTCATTGAGGCCAGGTTGGAGGGTGTGGAACAGAGCTCTGTAGTGGAGTTCCTCCAGGAGGTGCCCCGAGGTGTCCCAGGAGGTCCAGGGAGGCTGGCGGAGTTAAGAGGAGGTTCTGCTGCTGTTCCTAAACTGTTATTTGTTTATACCTTTCCTACTTTTATTGTTAATCATTTGTCTTTCTGGCTGTGAATACATAATGCAATAATGAATCTCTGTTGGACTGAGTGTTTATATTACACTGCCGAGTAGCTGTTATTGAATCTGGTCCTAAGATTATGCAATGATTAAAAAAACAATTTTCCCCTCTGCAATTAATGAAGTTTTTCTTATCTTATCTAAGGCCCGGTAAGACCTTTTGAACTACAAGAACAAGAAGGAGCAGAAGGAGGTGTAGGGAGTTCAATAAAGGAGCAGAGGGAGCAGGGGCAGCTCCAGTATTTGCGTAACAAGAGGAGTCAGGAGCTAGAGAGAGAGCTACGGCAGGAATTAAAGGAGGAGCAGAGGCTGGAACTGAACCACCAGGAGACCCAGAAAAGCCGTGAGCTCCTGCAGGAGGTGACCGTGGGATTAGACCAGGGTCAAGAGATGGGGCAAGAAGGGCTGGAGGTGGAAGAAGAGCTTCAACCTGGGTTAAAGAAAGAAACGGACAAGGAGATGGGGAAGAAGATAAGACATGAGCTGAACCACAAACATAGGAAGACGAAGAGTTTTCAGAAAATGGAGCTACAGGACGACATGATGATGATGATGACCTATTCAATGGTGCCGGTATGCTAGGCTACTTAACGTGTGTGTCTGTGTTCTTCACGTGCTTTGTGGGTTTTGGTGTGTTTTTTTAAAATGAAAATCAATCTGTTTGTTGTTCTTGTGTGTAGCTGAGAGGGGTTTCAAATGTGTTTGTTTCCAGGTCAAAGTGTTGTTGGACATCTGTAACAGCACCAAGGGAGTCTGCATAACTGGTATGTCCACATTATATACAAGTAATAAGGCACTGATGGACGAGTTTTATGGGAACAATGTAATGTGAAGGGCCTGGATACAGAAGAGTGATTTATTGTCATTATACCCCAAATTCATGGGTTGCCACCTTTTACAAACATAACCTGTAACAGAGCAGTAAGATGTAGATTTTC